>JAKCOX010000022.1:7387500-7477500 GCA_022605575.1 Laterallus jamaicensis coturniculus
CAAATGAATGTCACCTCTCCAGCAAAATTACAAAAAATAAATAATCAAAGCATTAATTGTTGAGATTGTAAATGAGAGAAGCAAGTGGGAAATGAAGGATGAAAAGGATCTGCCCCAGAACCCTCACCACAGAGGCTGCTGCCCTGGGTGGTGTTTCATCCCAGGCTTTCATGCCGAAGGAAGAATAGGTCTCTGTGTTTATTCACCCCGGCGCCTTGTGTGCAGCTACGGGGCCCAGCCTGCCAGGGGCTGAGCTCTGTCAGACCTCATCACTTACAGCGAGAGGCAGGACATGTAGCACCTATCACCATCGAGCCTATAACCCTTCAAATTACTAGCATCTGTTTGCCAGAGTTCCTACTCGCTCCCAGTCAAAGTAACAAGGCCAGAAGCGCTTCTCAAACGCAGGAAAAATGTGCACCCTTGAGATGGCCAAAAGTCTGTCCGAGCCCGGTCCTGGTGTCTGATCACAGGCACTAATGAATGTGAGCACAGAGTGATCTGCCCATGTCCCTGAGAAGAACAGACGCCTTCCCTCCAAGGCCATCGCTTCGTGACCCACAGACATTCCAGTCGCTTACATGCACTGTCAGGGCTCAGAGCTGCAGCAAATGCTGCTCTGGTTCCTCCCCAGAGATGTGGTACTGACCGCCCCCACCTCTTGAGGAGTCATTAATAGAGGTGTCAGTGCCCACATGTACCCGGCACCGCGCTCCCGCTCCCCAGCCCGCCGCTCCCCCGGGTACTCACATTTAAATTATGTGGACTGTACAGTGAATTTCCTCCCAAGCCATCATTGTATCCTCCCGTCTGATTGATAACATGACGCAGGGTATCCACCTTAAAGTGAGGGGAAACAAAATTCATCATTCCAAATCTATTAAAGCATCATCACTTACAATAGGCAACATTTTGAATTATGTGAGCCAAAAGGGTTTAGCATCTTCTATGAAAGGCAAATTTATCAATCAAGAATGACTGGCAGAATTTCAACAAATCCTTGCATGTTAAAAACCATACATCTCTGCTTCTCCCACCAGCCACACAACAACTTCCTCACAGCAGTGCGTCCTGTAGGTCCTTCTTAAGTGCCTGCAGCAAAGTGCTCTGTGTATTTACACGTCTGTAGGCGCTTGGTGTATGGGAAGAGATTATGGTGCATGTGCTGCATCTACAGCGTGGAGTTACCCTGTCTCAAATGGCTGAGGAGGAGTTGTATTTTAATAGCTCAGGTCGATGTGTGCTGACATTTAAATGGATAAATAAAATTTTGTCTGATAAATGAAGGAAAGATGGGTTTCCACAAAAATAACAGAAGAAAAAGGAAAAAAAAAGAAAAACCCCCAAAAAGGTAAAAGGAAAGCAAACCCACTGGATTGACAGTGTCCATGGAAGTCAGACGCACCCAATCCCATTCCATGAGCTCAAGCCAGAGCCGAATGCATTCACAAAGCTTAAAATTTCAATCAGAAAAAAAATCACTCTTTCCTTTGTCTTTGTGGAATTCAATGCTGGGGTAAGAATAGGTCACATTCAGGAATATGCGGCCTCCACCCGGGGTGAGGCACAGACCACTCAATAGAGCCAGAGTAAGGGGGAATTTTTAGCCCAAACCCTACCCTGCCAGAAAGGCCCTACTGTGGGGCGTTTCTCCTACCTGTGACTGCACATTGGCTCCGACTTGGGACCCCTGGTAAGAATCCCCATTCAGACTCTGCATGTTCATGAACATGTCCCCAGAATTTGGGAGGTTAAAAGAACCAGAAGAACCTGGAAAGGAAAGAGTTAGGTAGCTGAATAACAGAGAGCTGCAAATATATCACCCCAGAGACCTGAGGGCAGGGGAAGGAGAAGGCGACAGGAGAGGAGAAGGACAGGCAGCGCACAGCAGAGGGAGAGCTGCTGGCCACGGCACGGGGCAAGCGCAGGCCAGCGGCCCCCCGCCCACCGGCTTGGCACGTCCCGGCCAGCTCTCGGCACTGTGCCGGCTGTGGCCTGGCAGCGTGACGCTAGGAACACTTGGGAACCCCGAGTGACCTGGGGTGGCTTCTCCCCATGGAACAGCAGCTTGCACCACAACAGGTTTCCATGTCGGATCGCTCCATGGTGAGACGCTGTCACCAAACACTGGAGAAGAGCTCACTGAGTCGGTGCCTAAGGTCCCCTTCCAAAGGAAGTGGCTGGTAATTACTGATTACCCCATTTATTGCTGTCAGAGGAGGAACCTTTTCCCTACTTTTGAAAGAGGATTTCATCCCATGGATCTTTATTCCCTTTAAAAGTTGTCTACAACTAAGTGACAGCAAAACTTCTCTGTCAACAGCATCACACGCAGCTGTGCTTGGTGGAAGCCTTTGCCCCTGAAGCCCCAAAAAGCGACTTCTTCCTAACAACCCCCCCCACTAATTTAATGCTAAGATCTGTGGAATGTCAACAGCACACTGTGAGACAACGTTTAAATCCTGCAGAAGAAATGTGGCATAGCAACCCTGAAATAAAAAGTGGCGTGCTTAGATTTCTATAGAGAGAATCAACTCCATCTCAAGCAACTCAGCCTTTAGACTAATTAGTGTGGATGCTAAAATATTCCTCTAGTTTGTTCCACAGCTCTACCACAATGCACTTGGAGCTCTACCTCACTTCATGTTATTTTCATTGAATGAGAAAAAGCTTAAAATATCTACGGAAACAAAGAAGATGCCAGAAGCCTGAGCCAGGTGATGTTCCTGCTGAGGGAATTACGTGAGCTCCGCTCCCCAATAAGGCTGCAGGAGCTTTGCTGCTGAAGCCACTGGGACCGCCTACGGCAGCGCTCGGACTCAGGGCGGTCCAGCCTGGAGGTCTGAGGGCTAGGTACCACTCCCCGTGCCACAAGGAGGTCTGCTAGGGAGCCACGGCCTTCCCAGCCTGACCGAACTCAGTGGGTGCCATCGAGGGTCTGCCTTTACAGACTGCCCTGCGGGAGGCTTTGACGCACGCGGCGGGTACGTACCAGAGTTTGGTGTGGTGGGGGAGTTTGTCTGGTTGTTCTGGACAGCGGCAGCCACGGCGTGCGCTGCGGTGACAGCCGTCTTCGCTGCGTAGAGATTGGCTTCTTCCTGGAACTTCCCAATGTTCTTCTTGTACCTGATTCTCTTATTGCCAAACCAGTTGGACACCTGCGGGGGAGAGAGGTGGGAGGGTGAGGGACAGAAAGAACTCGGCCTGGCAAAGCGCGGTCCTTTGGGGTGTTGTGTTTGACCAGCAAGTACCTGTGCCCCGGCCCCAAGAGTTAAATATCACTGTGGGTGTGAGCACGATCCACCTCTGGGCAAACCCAGGCACAGGGGGTGTCTCTGGTGAGCACACACCCTGGAGCTCGCTGTAGCATTCAGCACAGCTTTGTCTCCTACTTCTGTGAGCCATTTGTCAGCAAAATCAGTCCAAGACCCCGGGAGCTGCTCAAGGGGGACCAAGGTCCAGCTGAGTGAGGGCGAGCAGGCAGTGAGAGCAATTGTTCTTTATTTTTGGGCTGGAACAACCTTGGCAGCCCCCTCACAGAGTCGTGTTTGCTCGGCTGAAAATGAAAGGAACCATATAAATCAATAATGGCTGAGAAGTCACTTTGTCATCAGCCTTTGATGATACTGTACTGAAGCCAAGACGGCTCATGGGGCACCAATGATGAACCTGCGCAGAGGCCATGGCTGGAGCCACTCCGAGGGGTTCACACAGCCTCTCTGACTTTGTGTAACTCCAGCTGCTGTCACAGGGCCCTCAAACTACAAATCCAGTTTGTGACATGGACGGCGGCTGGTGCAGCCGAGACAGGAAAGAATCTGCAACACCACAGAGGTAAAGGAGAGGCAGTAACACATCTGCTTGTGGGCCAGCCCCATGTGAGGTTCCCAGCCCTGTGTGAGGCCGAGGTCCTGCACTCCCTTGGCCCCCTGTACCACGCCACAAGCCACAGCAGCCCCACGGCACTTCAGGACCTGGTATGGCCCCTGCTGAAGGCAGGGGCCCATCCCGCTGTATTCTCTGTAGCTATAGCTTTTGTTTAAAACACAATTAATGAGAAGCCTCCAGCTTTTAACGGGAATATGGAAGGTTCCTTATACATTCTGTTCCCCAGATAATACTCCACTGTATTCTATATAATGCACTTAATAATACCTTGTCAGTCAGAGAAGCAATAATACATTAATGAAACCTAGCAAATAATTATTGTGGACAATCAGATTATGCTTTATTAACAGTTTCATAATTGAGGAATCTCTGTACATCAAGTGTATTGTCCGCGGATGTGTGCAGACCCCTCTGTTTATGCACACCCCTGGACCAATCAAACAACAGCCATCACTAATAAAGGTTTATTTAATTCTCACAGTAAAATTTTAATATCACCAGCAGCCTGGGGAAGCCTCAACGAGTGGATTTGCTTGACATCAGATCGTTTCCATTCTGCTAGTCCCAATACTTCTTAATCTTTAATATCAAGGCAATTAAAATTAATGGCCACTCATCCAGAGCCACTGTGGGCAGTGTTTCCTTGACATCAATTGTTTGATGGGATTACCTAGAGGTTAAACTAACAAGCAAGGTTTAATTGGAAGCAATGAGAGGAGCAGCGATCGTACGTTATGTTTAACCCGCTTACCACATCTAAATGAATACCCAGAAATGTTAAACCATTCCTGAGATGAGGGTGCACGCCCTGTGCAGCGGCGGAGTGCGGCACCCGGCTGCTGCGGCTGCCCCAAGAAACCACAGTATCCCCCCAGGGTGCTGCCACCCGCCCAGGTCCCTCTGCCTCCCTGCCCCAGAACTCTTCGCTTCCCCATGAAACACATCAGCGAGGAGTGGAGCGTGCCCTGGCCTGGGCACATCAGGGACTCCAGCCAGGTGTACGGGACGACCAGGGCACCCCAGAGCGGAGGCATGCCAGGCACATTGGGGCTGGATTTATGGCTACAGTTCCCACGGGGCTGCGCTGGCTGCCTGCAGCTTCCCCCACCCGCCCTGGGCACAGCTCACCCTGCCTGGGCTGTTGGCACCAGCAGGTCCCAGGGGAGGTCTGGGATGCTGGTGTGGGGCTGTCCCCAGGGTGGGCACACAGCACCCTGGCTCCTCACCCAGCCCCACACTCACCCTAAAAACGAAATCGTCTCCATCATGAGCTGCTTCACGACACATTTTTCATTAAAACAAACTATCTCTTCACATAAAAAACCAATGAACATCTTTCTCCTCCTGATCATTGAAGGCCAATTAATTAATTGGGCTTAATTGTATATTACATTTCAAACAATACTGTTGCACTTATTTATCATGTTAATTGCAATGTTAAATAAAAAGGCGATAAATTATTACTTAAATCATCACGATGCCTAACGTGGGGTTTGGGACGGGGCAGGGCTGCTGCGTGCCTCTGCGCTGGCTGCGGCCGCGGGATAAATCAGCGCTCTGGCACAGGAGCATCGCTGCTGAAACCAGTGATCTCCCTGGTTATGGAGAAAGGAATGTTTCCGTTGTGTTTCCAGGCGTTCGGCACACACAGTTTGTGTTTCACACCTCATCCAACGGCAGGGAATGGAAAAATTTGGAAAATTGATGTGGCACAATAATGGTGTGTGATCTGAACCCAAGAATGTTCCCTCTGCAAACCCTAAACCTTCCTCTGCAAGCTGTAAGGAAGCTTGTGTGTCTCTGCTCTGCCCTGCATCCCCTGTGAAGGGGGGAGGGAGCCCACACACCCACTGCTCCCTGTCCCCCCACTTACAGAAACGAGCGGACCTAGAAGGAACACGAGGGGTGCTACAAACCAGCTTCTGCATCCTTCCTTAGAAAGGATTTTAAATCTATTCCCCTGTCACCACATCCCTCTTTTGTTTGAAGCAGTGAAAAATTTTATTGCTGTAATCCAGTGACACGCTTTCAGCAATGACTGTGCCCTTCCCACCGCCCGCCCGACAGACTGATAGCTGCTCATGACACCCTGAAAGAGGCTCATCTGCAAAAGTATAAAACATCAGCCTTGCAGCCATGGAACGGGGAGAACAGATGATACAGTTTATCTCCCTCCAACACGTGCTGATCGGGTAGCTCTAAATTACAGCCGACGATGTTCTCTGCTAAGGACATTTTTTTTCCCTGGAATTACCTTTTCCATACTCTTAAAAATGAAATTGTGCAAGGTGTTCATCTTAATAAATAGTTTGTCTTTATGCTTTTCTTGAAAAACCTTCTCTACATATTATTTTAAACACCGATATCAAACCTGAAACCATCTATCTCCCATCTGCAGCTAAATGATTCTGGGAGACAATTTTCTTTGCAGCTCCGTAAAGTGCTATGGCAGCAAGATTTCCAGTGAGCTGCTTAATCTGGGGGGAGGATGACCCAAAACACTCGCTAATTAAGTGTTTCAGGGAGAAAATGTTCTGCCATGAATCTGCCCCCAGCATTTACAAGGCACTGACAGCACAAGAAAGAAACACCTTGGATCATCCTTAGGAGAGGCTACAGGGGAAGCCCAGCTCAGACGGAGAAAGGACAAAGCCTCTCTATCACACAGGAACCACAACCTCCCAGAGTTTGCAAAGGCAACCCTTAACCTCTGTCTTTTTTTCCCTTTCCCCATTTTCCAGGTCTTTGCACCTCTGAGGCATTTGCAGGAGGTGAATCAGGCACGGTGCCAGGCTGGGTGATGACCGAGGGACTCAGAGGCTGGAAATGCTCAAAGCCCTGCACAAGGTGCAGCTCAGCCACTCACTTGGATGCCACTGCTCATCCCATGCGATGCTACTCCTGCCAGCACTGTAAATGACTGCTCAATTCACCCCTGATTTCTGGACTGCACCTCCCGCCAGTCACCAGAGCAGCATGCTGGGCGATGCCACAGTGCTCGCTCAGAGCCTCTCTGCTCCATGGCCTTCAAAATACACATTTTCCAGAACCAAGGAACAGCTCCAGCCCAGTCTGACCCAGCAAACACCATGTCACCCCGCAGTCCCACCGTGTGGCCCTGGAAGTGCTCTGAAACTCCAAGACTGGGATACCCCTAGGATTCACATTTTCCACCTGTGACAGCAGATCTATCAGGAACTTAAGCAACCAGCTGATCACAGGCACTCCCTCTCTCACGTACATGCTCCTCTCCCATCGGATGATGCATTGCCCCGTTTCCAGGCTTTCCTGCTGTCTGGAGCTCTTCCTACCCATTGATAATACCCTGTCAGACCATAGACCCGGCCCCAAAACCTGCATCCCTGGCAGCCAGTGCCCAGTTGCTGCCCTGCTCCAGGCTGGAAAACATCACCCAGCAAAGCTGGCTGTGCTCTGGAGCGTGCAATGCAGCTACTTCCATCACTCGCCTGGACTTCCCACTGGATTGAAGAAACAACTAATTCATGTTTGTATCAAACACTGAAGAGACAAACCTACCCGGATGTCACAGGCTCACTGCTGCTCTAGGTTTCTGGACTGCCTGCTGGCCTTTTGTTTCATTCTACAACATAGACACTAATCTCACCAAGCAAACAATTAAGAAAGCAATGAGATCTATCAGCACTAGAAGCAACCAGTCCCTGTTTCTCAAATGCTCCACTTCACCTCCTTCAGCCTCCTCCACCTCATCTCCATCCAGCTTCTCCTCTGTCCGCTCGGCAGGACCACTGGCTCCTCTGCTAGGCACAGCTCGTGGTCTGCTGGCTGGAGAGAAAACGCCTCTTCAGGAGGTCTGCCACCACTTACAGGAAGAACTGCTACAAACTGCCACATCCAAGAGCACTGAAATCAGCAACAAGACATGGGGGTGTGGACCAGCACCCCCCGGTACCTGTGTGCGCCACAGTTGCTCACGCGACACGAACAGCAATGAAGGAGCCATGTGAGAGGAAGCAAGTTTGGCACCGAATTTCCCATCTCCGAAATCCCTGCCCATCACACTGCTGCTGAGTGGCCTGGGAAGAACAGTTCCCATCTCCATTCACTGCCTTCCCCGACACACACACATCCTGCTCCACTTGGAGCATGGTATGCACTGCGTGCTGAGCAATGGGCAAGGCAGACCCATGTCTCCACTGGCCTCCCATGTCATGGAGCGGTTTGCTGGTGTTTGTGCTGTGGGGGCACCCAAAGTCCATCAAGTAATATCAAATTTGGGGGATCTGGGCAGCATTTCAATTGAAAGTCTTCAATAAAGAGCCTGAATTTTTCATGCATTCAAGGGAGACCTATAAAGTAAATCTCAACTCAGGTCTTAATTATAAAGCTAAAGGTTGCATTGCTAATAATGCCAATACTGCAGCCTGCAGTCATTAATAGTTAACACATTTGCCGCAGGCATTGTTCCTCTAAAGGACCTGAAATATTGATAAGCAGAGCTGATGGAGCTGGGAGGAGATGGCACTGGCCCTCGTGACGGGCACCGTGGTGGCTGCAGAACTTGGGGACAGTGGTCAAGCTTCCCCTGCCACCCAGGAGTAAACTGCTGCACGAGCCAGATTCGGTGTGGGAACAACTTGGTGTTCTATAGAACTACAGACCTCAAGAAATGCGAAGGGCTGTTTGGTTTTTTAAGCTGCCTGGTACAGGACAGGGGAAGAAGAGCTGGATGCAGCCATGTCACTGGCCTGGCCATTGCTGTGACACCAGTCCAGAGCTGTACTCTGGGCAGCCAACCAGAGTGCTCACTGCTGCTGAGGAAGATGCTGGGTTTCTTTTACCTTCACAGCCACATCTGTTACGTACGACAAAAGGAGGAGCAACTCTGCCTAATACGCTTTGTGACAGAAACCCTGCGTGTCACACAGCAAGGGGCTGCATTGCTGGCTGGCTCAGAAAAACAACTTCCAGCAATCAAAGACATTCTGATCTATAGGAATAGATGACACATGTGTCGATAAACTGCCCTACTGAAATATCAGTAAGGTGTAACCAATTCATAACAGCCAGCCAGGCTCAGCCTAGAATCTTACTGGCTGCGCAGGGAAAGCTGATGTGGGGGCAGGGTGCCAACCTCAGGGCCTGTTTACTTCCACCTGCACCTTTGTACACGCTCTTTTCACCCCAGTGCAGCCCCATGTGCCCACAGGCATGCTGCCTTTCCCACAGAGCTTAGTCATGTCCCATGACCCCACTGAGACTTCTCACGGTCAGGGGTGCAAACAGGATGGGAGAGGTGTTGGGCAGGACCTTCTCCATCCCACACACCTCCCATGGAAACACGTCCCAGTTTTCTGAGGGCTGCCCGGGCACGAAGGCACAGGGTCCAGGACCCACTCCCACCCAGTGCTTACCTGTGATACTGTGATGCTGCATTTCTTTGCCAGCTCTTCTTTGGCTTCTTCACTGGGGTAGGGGTTACTGAGGTGAGAGTAAAAATACTCATTCAAGATTTCTGTGGCTTGTTTACTGAAGTTACGCCTTTTCCGCCTGAAACAAGGAAAGAAAAACATGGCTGTTGTTCCAGGTGTGAGCAGGACTCTGCAGGGTCAGAAGTGACCCTTATTTCTCATGTCCTGTCGTGCCACAGCACACAGCAGGGCAGCAGCCTGGCCTCAGTTCCCTGATCCCTCCACGCAGCCCGGCACTGGGTGGAGGGGGCAGTGGGCCACAGCACCCAGGTCAGGGACCTGCCTCTGCACCAGGCTTCATCCCATGGGTGCATGGGACAGACCATATGCAGCAGCAGACAAAGATGACACAACAGAAGGCAAGATAGGATGGCAAGGTAGGCAGCCTGCCCGCACACCCCTCACCTGCACATCCCCTGCCCACAGACCTCCACACCCACCCAGGCCATGGCTGTTAAGCCACCCTGTGCCAGCAGCAACCCAAATGGCCTTTCCCCCGGGGTCCTCCAGAAAGGGCTTGGCATCCTGCCTCCCTCCACACACATGGGGCTTTTGGCTTCCCTAAGCACGTGGTGCCCAGGGCTTTGCAGAGCAGACCCATTCGTACACCCTCCTGCTGTGGGCTGAGCTGGGTGCAGGCTCAGTGCCACATAGGATGGGTACTGGGGCACAGAACCTGGCACAGCCTTACAGAGCAAAGCCCTTTCAGAGCCCAGCACGTGCTCCAGCTTCAAGGCTGGGGAGCAGCACAGCCCCTCCGGCACGACACTCAGCCCACTCTCCTCCCCAGAACACCCTCTGGCAGGCACAGGTTCCACATTTCCTTGAGAGCCCCTTCCCCTCAGGGCTGGTTGCAATCCAGTGCCTGTGCCCGAGGCCAGCCAGCAGCCAAGCACAATCCCCAGCACGCTCTTCCAGCAGTATCACCATGCTGCTAACTACACTGTATCCTGGAGCAGCAGGCTCCCTCCCTAGAGCTGTGTTTATCTCATTACTGTGCTTCCGCTCATTTTGCCTTATTTACCTTCCTCCTTTTTAAAGGAATCACTTTAGAATGTGCATCTGCATGCACTACCTCCACCACCACCAGAGCTCTGGGCACACTGTGTATAGAGACACCGATTCCACACCTGCCAGCGATCCCGTTAGCCAAACCTTCTGCTCTTGTCTGGCTCCTCACAGCTTTCAGGTGTGGAGCAGAAGCAGTGCCGGGGAGGCTCCAACCATTCCCCCCTGCTCGGCTCTGCTGGGGTCTGGCTTTGCAGGGGAGCCCTATGAAAAGGAGTGGGCTGGGGACCCACCTCATCAGGGTTTCCAAAACAGCTTGGCTGTGCCCACAAGCCCCCTCCCAGTCCCCAGCTGCCTGCTTCCTCACAGGATGCACAGCCCAATTTAGAGGCTGGTGGGCTGTGGCGATGGGCCCAAGCCCTGGCAGTGACGTGGGTGTCTGGGGACGTATGTGCTGGCTGTGAGCAGTGCGGAAGGTGCTGCCTTCTCCCACATCCCAGTCAAGCAACAGCTCGCTGGGAGACAGGCCAGGAGATTGGCATCATCACCCTCCTCACCTTGGGTACAGGCAGCTGTGAGCCCAGTGCCAGCTGCAGACCCGGCACATCCCTCCCAGAGAGCTGAGCTCTTCCATCACGGGGTCATGCTGGTACCAGCAGCCACTCAAGTAACTGCTGGGGTGACAGAACAGCCCCTTGCACACATCCTGCCACAGCCAGGGTGAGCAAGCACTGCGTAAATAAACCTCATCCTTGCACTAACACAGGCAGCAAAGACAGTGGTGTTTATGAAAGCTCTGTGCAGGACCCCCCCTGTTTTGCAGCTGGTGCTGGGTGGACAAGGGCCCCACACTCTCCTGGGGCAGACCGGCATCTCCCAGTGCCTCCCCTCCCTGGGATCCAGGGCCAGGTTCTCCCTGGGCTGCCCAGTAATCTCCCGTCTCCCCCGAGAAAGGGCTGGGGAACTTGTCTCTGCCTTACCTGGCATCAAGGAACCTTGACCTTAAAATCATGACTGCTTCACAAGTGCTCTGTTTGAGTTGCATCTGGATTGAGCTGAATTTTCGATGAATGATGCCCACCATCCTTTCGATCTCCTTGGGAGAGATGGGACGTGTCCGGCTCTGTTCTCTGAGAAGGTTCATCACATGTGTGGTGAATTCGTTACATGCCTGCGAAGGAAGGAGAGGCTGAGGAAGGGTTTTGTACTGTCCCACAAGGACACAAGCTCGGGCCTGGCAGCAGGGGGAAGGCAGCACCAGGGAGGGGGCTGGGGGACCCTTGTGCTGCCCTGTCTGCTCCACATGCGCACGGATCAGAGACCTGGGGCTGTCCTGTGGCAGTCAGCAACCAGGCACGGCTCCTTCCACACTTATCCCCATCAGCATCCCAAACATCCCCAGCAGATGGAGAGGAGAGGAGCAAAGCATCGGCACATGGATGCAGGCGGGACCAGCATGCGCTCAGCAACTGATGGAGCAAGATCTGGCAAGGGCTGCCCATCCTAAGCCCCACTGAGCTCACACAGCAGCGGGCAGGGGTTTCACACCTGCCACAGGGAAGGGTCTCTAGACCTTTCTGAGATGTTGTGTGTGCACGTGTACAGGGTGGGATTCAGCAAAGCCATGCCTGGGCTGCCCCATGTTGTGCTGCTGAGGAGCCATCACCGATTGGTCCCAGACCACGAAGCTGAATGGACATGATGACAGACACTTGTCCAGGCTGCACCAGGAACAGGTACTGCCCGATCCGAGCCCCGCATGAGCTCTCACACTGGCTCCCCCTGCACACTCTGTGCCACGAGCTCTGCTGATTTCCCATACCGCCTTCAAAAGCAACCCCTGGGGCTGCTGTTAGCCTGGCAGAGCTGCGTGGCAGTGGCAGTGCTCACCCCATCTTGGGGCCATCCTGGTGTTGGAGCACACTTTGGGCACCACCCTACCCCCAGCCCGACAGCCCAGGACAGAGGAGAGGGGCAGGG
Source organism: Laterallus jamaicensis coturniculus (assembly GCA_022605575.1). Classification (NCBI taxonomy): domain Eukaryota; kingdom Metazoa; phylum Chordata; class Aves; order Gruiformes; family Rallidae; genus Laterallus; species Laterallus jamaicensis. The sequence goes on from JAKCOX010000022.1 coordinate 7,399,827, forward strand.
CTCTGCGTCGGCCTCCACAGGGACAAACCAGCTCTGAATGCTCAGCAGACAAAGGCAGCTGCACCAAGGTCTGTGCGTTGGCTGCTCATCGGAACGTGCCGCTGTGCTGCCAACAAGGCCAGTAAGGCCAAAGGGTTTCCCCCCCATGCACCCAGCGGAAGGGGCTGTGGCATCAGTAAATCACAGGGAAGAGATGCTGCGACTCGGCCAGACCACGTCCGCTCGCATCTGTTTGACTCTGGCTTCCTTCTTCCCCTAAAGCCACATGAAAAATACCCACATCATTGGTCTGACAATGACATTTCCAGGGGCTCTCTGGCATTTCAAGAGATTGTGCGAGGGAAAGAGTTAAAAGTGAAAAGTTTATGCATCTAAAAACTCATAATTTCCTATAACATTTGCTGAACGTCTCACAACTTATTAAGTGAAGCCATCTATGAATGCAAATGCTGATTAGCAATTTGGCAATAGCCCAACATTCGCAGAATTCACATAGCTTTTCTTTAAACCAGTAGTTCATACATGATTAATTAGAACATCTCATTTATGTAGTGTGCACTTTAGCTCATTACTCTAAGTAAAATTCGTTAAGTATTTACATTTAGATAATTAAAATCTGGGTACACCCTTAAGAAAGATGCATACACTTCAGGCAAAGTGATTTTTTTTCTTTACACTACTGAAAGTAAATTACAGGCTAATTTACATCCTTGCAGTGCCTGTTTAGGCGGCGCTCTGGCGAGGCCTGGCGAGCCCCAGCACAGGGCCCTCTGCCTGCCGCCACCAAGGTCATGGTGCTGCGGTGGCTGCGCCATGCCAGGGCGGAAGCAACGTCTCCTCCTGTCAGCTCCTGCCATTCCCATGGCTTTCTGAGCTCCAGGTTCAGGAGTTGTGCACTTCTCATCCTCCCTTCCTACCTCCAAGCATTCTGCATGGCTGCTGCATGCTGGCGGAGGCGGCCAGCCGCCACTGGCACGCCAAGAGACAGGGATGCTGTGCTGAGCACGCCAGCCACCCTCCTCTCACTCGGGCAGAGCAGGACCTGGCCAGAGTGCCCTGCTTCTCCTCCCCTCCCAAACTTTGTCAGACCCAGTGATGCAGCTGGGCACCAGTGCCTGTCCCACCGGCCTTGCCAAACCCGGACTGCATCCTTCCCGTGTGTCACACCCTGAGCTGCCTGGGCCATCCTGGCACGCAACAGCTTCGGTTCAGCCATCCGACTGCCAGCAGCTCTGGCTGCGCTCACCTGGGAGAAAGGGATGCACAGAGGTGAGCTAACACAGCCTGCCACTGCCTCCCTGAGACAGGAGCGTGGCTCTGGCTGCCCCAGCGACACCCAGGTGCCTGGCACTGAAAGGACATCTCCCTGCGTGGACCCTTGCCCACCAGCCCTGGGAATCCCATTGAAAGTGCAATAAAAATGGCAACTGTTGCATAGAAAATATTTCCAGATCGGCCTCTTCTGTGAGAAGTGCTTCTCTACAAACACAGCACAAACCCTGAGCTGTTCTGAAGCAGAGTGAGTTTTTACTTTCAAGAAGCAAAAATCTTCCCCTGAATCTACTTGAACTGCTCGACGAGACCTCATTTGGTTACAGCTACTCAGAGCCTGCTCTGATTCATCCCCCTGCACCTCACATCCGCAGAGCCCTTCACTGCAGCACAGTGCAAGTGAGCTCAGGAGCCTCTGATGCTTTGTCTTGTTTTCTCTTGTTTATTTATAGCATCTGAGCTACTTGATCCCTTTTTCAGTTCTATTTTTCAGGCCTCTGCTTGGTGCCCAAGACATTATTAATAATGTCAGGTTATAAGTGATGGCCTTGTTAACCTGCTCAGAAGCCTTGCAGGAGGGGGGATGCTCCTGCGCTCCGTAATGCTTCCCCCAGACTCCTCAGACCAGTGCAAGGAAAAGTGAGGAAACAGCCCAAATGAGTGGCCAGGGACACAGTGCTCCATGGGGCTGGCGGGGCCTTGCAAGCAGCCACGCTGCACCCCAGCTCAGGGGAGTTCAAGAGACATCTGTGAACTCAGGAAGCAGGTTCCCAGATGCTCCGGGAGGCCTGGGACCCTTACAGTACTTTTGCCTACAGCAAAAAATGTATTTCAGTGTAATTATAGAAGATAGCTTTCAATATGTCATCTCTATTATAGTAGCTGTAAATTATGGAAGGAGCTGCCTGTGTACGGCCATTTCTCCCGGCGCAGCGCGGCGCGGGCAGAGCTCTGTGATGGCGTGACACACTTTCCATTCCTCTCTCTTTTTTTTTTTCCCCAAACACATTCCCCTAACTGGCAACAAACGTCAGGATCAAACTCTGCCTGGAAAGTGTCCCTGGGAAGCTGCTCTGGTTCCTGCTGCCGGCTGCAGCGGGGCTGTGGGAGTGCCCACGCCGGGTGGGAGGATGGCAGACGCTGGTCTCTGACACGGGCCAGTGCCCCGCATGGGTCTGAGCTGTCCCTGGGTGCAGGAGGGCACCCGCTGCTCAGGAACCTGCATCTGCTGCGGGCAGAGACGCTCGTCCCAGCTGCCTCTCGTCTGCGGAGACAGGCGCTGCACGGAGACAGGCCGGCAGGCGACTCTGCTGCGGGGCTGGGGACATCATCATATTTCTGTCGAGCAGCCGTGGCTGGGTGTCAGGATCAACAGGGAAGCCTACACGTTTCGGATCAGCTCCACCTCCCTCTCCTTCTCTGAGCGGCACTTGAGCATCCTCCAAAGCTTCCCGCGGTGGGGACGGATGGCTGTGACATTTCAGCCGAAACCTTTGTAAATGGAGCTACAGGGCTAAAACCGCTGCTGCTTCCCCCACATCATTACACTTATTAGAGGCAAAGGCCACTTGCCAGGAAGCGGCTGCCGGCACCGACCTGCAGATGCTTTGGCCCCACATCAGTCTCCAGCCTGTGCCCTGCGGCTTTATACCACACGTAGGACACCGCTCGTTAATCCGAAGGCCATCCCCACCTCAGCGACACAGGCTAAATGCCGGCACCCTGCGGTGCACCGAGAGCCCAAGGATCGGTGCTGGACACTTCGGGTCCTTGGAGGGTGCAAGAGGTCATTTGGAGAGGAAAGGAGATTTGCAGAAAGACCCAGTCAGTTCTTTGGTCAGTTATTTTTCATCACTTGAGCAGCACAGTGAAAGGGGTGGCACAGGCGAGGCAGCACCACTGGCACCTGGAGCATGCTGTGCCACTGGTACCCCACCCCCACCATGCCACCAGCACCCGAACCACACCATGGTGCCAGCATCTGAACCATGTCAGCCTCACACCACCCTTGTGGTACCCAGGCCACAGTCCTACAAGCATCCACTGTGGGATGCTCTGGGACTGTGCTGGCAGGCATTGTCCCCTCAACTCCCCCTCCACGCTCCGCCTGTGCCCCACATCTGCTTCCCCCACCCCACTGCTGACACTGGGCTGGCATCGCCTGTCACAGCCTGTGCTGGTGGCACAAAACAGCAAAGCCAAGTAGCCAGAGACCTTCTGGAGGGGCTGCAAACACATCAGGGAACCAAAACCCACTCACTAACCCAGCACCTGGCCCCGCTCCAGGATGGTAAGGCAGCACTGAGAAGCATGCTGAGGCAGAGCGTGGGCTGGGAAGGGCTGGGTGGCACAGCGCACTCCTCCTCTCGCCCTCGCGGTTCCCAGTGGCTCCATTGCTGCCCCACATCTCTTGTGGCTTTGGTCCGTGCAGCCCAAGGCTCTGCCGTGATGGATAGGGCGCAAGCACAGGGCTTGGCTCAGGAAACCACCGGCTGCTGAGGGTCACCAAGCTGATTCAGCTCGGGGTCTGCGAGCGTTATAAGGACACCTCTGGGAGGGGAAATGAAGACATTGCATGAGGCTTGCGAGGGCTGTGGTCTTGTACCACTCTCCCTCCCCTGCCCACTTTGATTCTGTTTTTCATTGCAAAACCAGAAAAGAGAGGAGGCAGATCCCATGGGTCACAGGGAAAATGGGCGGCGCAGCCTCTCAACCCTCGGGCAGGAGCCAGGCTGTGCCCAGCACCCACCAGCAGCACATGGCAAACATTCCTGGTGCCACTGGTGTGGCAAATGTGGCGGGTCACCAGGTCCCAGCACTGAACGCGAATCCATGGTCTCTGCAGCACACACTTCACTCCAAAGACACCAGTTGTTGGCCAGAACCTAGATTGCAACATCTCCTGTCTGCTGCCCGCTCCCCTGCAACCTGTCACGGCCAACCCACCATGGCCAACCCATTGCCTGCTCCAGGAGCCGTGGGCCAAGGCTGCCAGCACGGCCCTCACCCACCCATGCGCCCACTCGTCAGACCCAGCCCTGCAACACTCCATCACCAGGCACGGACGCGGCACCGAGGACAGACAGATTCCCTCCTCCAGGCAGGCTTGGAGGTGAGAACCCGGCTTGGGTGTTGGTTCGATGTGGTTACAGACAACAGGAAACACTCAGGCATGCAAGACATGCACCCTGGGTCCAGCAGGCAGCTCCTTGAGCTTGATGGACGCCCAGAGCATCCTGGCTCTTTATGGGGGGAGTGGGGTGGGGAAGGGGAAGGGGGGAACGTGATCCAGAGCCGGGCAGCGGCAGGTGCTAGCAAGCGAAGGTGCGGAGGAAGCAGCGGCAGGTACACGAACAACTGAGAGGCTGATGTCTGACCTGTTCATATTTCTCCAGCTCTGTGTGATAGATTTGTCTGATCTGGGTCAATTTGGCTCTGTAATCTGAGTGTTCAATAGAGTTATCTGAAGACCCTCCAGAGGCTGCTGCGGCTGCAGCTGCTGCCGCCGATCCCCCACCTTTCTCCGGACCTGAGACTCCTTCTGCCAGAAGCATATTGTCTAGTCTCATTAGCTGGGGATCGGGAGGGTCTTCCTCCTGGGCTCCTCGGATGCTCAAACCTTGGGCAGAAAAGAGAGAACAAGAGAAAACACAGTCAGTATTTCTTGCATCTGCCTGGCCGCTGCCCGCTCGCTGCACGCCTGCAAGGAGCCCTCCTGCCCCATGGGGCCACAGACCTGCCCACGTCCTTCCTCCATCCCGTGGGGTACCCAAATGGGCACCCTCCTCTGGGGCAGGTCCCGCCAACCCTGGGCAGGTGAAGCCCTGGCCGGTGCCGCAGGGTGATGTTGGACCCTCTCGGTTCCAATACAGAGCAGGAACGGCTTTTAAAGCAGCCTGCAGTGTGTTTCAGTACTTCACTGTAAGTAGGACTGCTCACGTGAGCCTGGAGATAGCGATGCCTTCCGGTGGCTTCCCAAGCCATAGGTCAATCTACGCAAAGCTGGCACTATGCTGTGCATTATATATCTCTTTGAGCAGGGCTGTGTGGTGAGAGTAAGTGCATTATTTATTTGGAAAGAATTGATTTGCTTCTCATTTCCTTCCAAACAGGTCTAAGCACCACGTTACTCTTAGAGAGACCCGCACCACTGGTTTCCATCCCTCCTGGGAGGTCCAAGCATCAATTTAAAATGCCTGGGGAAGGAGCTGCCACTCGCTCCTCAACTAGAGTAGGCTCCAAGTGGAAAGCAGGGAGGTGCTGTCGCCCAGATCCCATGGATGCGCTGTTCCCATCCCTGCCAGCCTCCTGGTTCCACACGGGCTCAGGGCTGCTCCTCTGCCAGGCAGCACGCCGCTCCACATCAGCCACTCACAGACTGAGCATGGACAAGAAGGAATTAAACTTCCCCTTGAGGTGCAGGAGTCTGGCTGCCACTGCGATGCTGGGATACCCAGAGTGTGTTTGAAACCAGCAGTGCTCCTGCGCTGCATTGTTGGGAACAGTATTTTAAATCTAATTTTTGTTTTAAATCGAGGATTTCCAAAGAGATGCGCAGTCAGCAATCTCTTGGGCGTCCTATAGATCAAGGCTGACAATTTGTGAATTTAATCAGGTCACGCCGGCACGGTGCCAAGCTGCTATCCACAGTGCTGGGAAGAAAGTTTCACAATAATTACAGCAGCCCAGAAATCACTGGAGCTGTGGCTCCCTGAACCACTGTGTCCATGAGAGATGCACTGCAACCATGCACGCCCCAGCCCAATTAACCCCCGACTCTGTTTGAGAGCAGGTGTCTGTGCTCTGGATAGGGCGGCTCTGTTGGCACCCCGTGTCTGTGCATGGGAGCCTGCGCCTGTCTCCACTCCTCGCAGCGGTGTGGGCTCCCAACAGGCTGTGCCAGATGTGGCAGCACTATCCCCAACAGCCACACACACAGACGAGTGCCAGCGGTGCTGCCTGTGCACTGCCGGCAGCAGCGGCCGCTCCGGTACAGAGGGGTTTCACCCGCGTCCCAAAGCCCACACGTGGCGGGAGGTGACACCCCACCTGGCTGACCTCCCAGCCTCAAGGGAGGACTACATTCACTCTGCTCTGAGATCCCCATTGAAACACACTGACTCCCATTTAACACTGCAATTCCTGATAATTCCACCTCAGAATCAATTACTGCCTGCTCAGGTGAGCATGGTCTGACAATGCCACACACTGTCCTGGCACACCCCCGGGCTGGCACACGTGTGTCAGGGACACCTGCACACGGCCAGGGAGGGTGATGCTGCACCTGGGGGGCCCCATGACAGGGGGCAAGTGGTCCCCAAGGCAGCCCTGCACCCAGGCCCCCTGTGTGGCACTGGACACGCGCAGCCCCTCGGCTTGTCCCTCACTGGACTCGCTGCCCTTGCCCCGTGCTTGGCCCCAGGGACATTTTTCAGAACGCTCTTGGTGTGCCGCCCCTCCTGTTATCTTACTCCTCCTCTGCGCTGCTGTCAGTAGGTTTAACAACGTCCTGGTTTTAATCCGCTCCAGCTCCTGCTCTCTCCTCAGGAATGATTTCTGCCGCTGCTCCTTCTCTCCGCTTCCAGACCCTTCCTCAGCCCGTGTTCCCCATGCTCAAGTCCTGCTGGTTTCTCCAGCTGCATTTCTGCCTTGAAACTCACTCACCCTCCTCGTTGCAGCAGCATCCCACTCTGCTCCCCCGATGCTGCCAGACGCTAGCCCAAAACCTGCACTGGAATCATTTGCTACAATTGCTGAGATTTCTGTGTCATTGCTCCACGAACAGGCTGGGGATTTGAGGGCTTTATCCAAAACGGCACTACCCACCCAGATTTAAATTGATATTCACAGCCCCCAGCCCTCCCCGTGCAAAGCTGACAAAGGGCAACATCGCTCCCCGAGGTCTGAACACAAGGGCCGAGGAGAGGCCCTGAAGGGAGGCCTCCTGAGGGAGGAATTCAGCAGGTAAGGCTGGTGATGGAGCTGTCTTGCACGCACCCTGAGTGCAGCTGGTAACAGAAGGGCCGAAACGCTGCCTTCATCCCATAAAACACCCCTGCATCCAAAGCACCCATCCCCAGCATGGGGCCTGCAGACACCCCACAGACAAAGGGTCATGAGGTGTGTACACGTTTACTTTGCCCCGGTCTGAGACCATCGCACATCTGAAGGGCACAGCCACAGGTTGGTGAACAGACAGGACCAGCATGAAGGAAGCTCTGCGCTACATCAGACCTCTGGTTCTGAACTGCCTGGGGCAGGTCAGCACAGCACAGGGAGCTGGGTCTGGTGTCCTTGGGGTGGAGGCAGCCCACCTGACAGACCCCTCTGCAGCTGGGGAGACGTGCAGCTCCTCAGCGAGTTGCAGCAGCTGCCTCAGCTGCAGGTCAAATGCTGCCACAAGTCTGAGGAGGAATCAGAGCATCTCGTGCCCCTCAGCGAGGGCAGTGCTCGCACTACCCACTGGCAGCAGGTTGCTCCCACCAGCACCTGCCTTTATAAATGACTCATCGTTTGAATACAGCGATAATGTATGTATTTTCTGACATATAAGCTCATGCTCAGTGGCTATTGTTTCCCTTTTTTATTCCTCAGTATATCAACCTATGAGTTTATTACTGTTTAGCTCGCTGACCTTTCAATGCATCGCGGAATTAAGGTGCTGCGCGGACAGGAAAGAACACAACAATACATCACTTCCAGTGGAGCCACCGGCACGCTAATGGCAGCGGAAGCGAGAGGCCCGGCATGGCAGCAACCGCCCGGCGGCACACTGACCAGCGGCCAGGCCCCTGGGAGGATGGTGCTGGGGGCTGGGGCTGCCTCACCAAAGTGCAGCCACAGCCACTGTCCTTCAGGAATGGCTCCTGGGCACTGCGTGTCCCAGCCCCGGCATCCCCGGCGATGGCAGCGCATTAGAAGTTAATAAAAAGCATGTGTGCTGCTGATGTGGATCTGCTTCTAAGCACGGCGTTCATTTCAGTATCTCGATGATTTAGACAAATCACACAAACAGACACTAAAACATTGTTTAACAATGAACTTGGCTTTGTTATAAGACCCCAGTTTTAGCATATCTTTCAGCAAATCCTAATTAGCTGTCTTTCAACATGCTGTGCACCTGCCCCCACACATAATAGACGAGAGCATCTGCATAGACTACTGCATTCAGAGGCCAATAAATAAATTGCAGGTCAAAATTATTACAAAGCTTTCTTCGAATAAACCCATCTCCTTCACAATACAAAGCTGCAGATATGAAAAGTACCTAAAGCCCACTCAAATGGTATGATTACAGGGGCCATTGGAGTTTAATAATCTGACTGTAATTCAGGCATTTTCAACAGCTCATTAAGGGTTCATTAATATATGGGCAAGCTTTTGAATTATAAATAAGCAGATTAGAAACCTGCAGTGTCTGAACTGCACCGTCGTATCCAGCCAGCATGGCAGCACTGCCAGACTGGGAAGGGCTGACCCTGTGAGGCAAGGGGCCAGCCCTGCCTCCCTTGCCGCTCACCCTGGGTGAAGGTCCCCATGCTCTCCAAGGGCGCTGGGCCTGCCTGGTGGGATCCTGGCTGCCGCGACAGCTCCCGGGCACAGGAAGGCCCCAGCCGCCATTGGGGAGGCTCTTGTGAGCTTTCAGCTACCACAGGCCCCTGGGAATGCCCACGCTGCACTGAACCCATTTTACAGACCACAGGGAGGAGTGGCAGGGCACAGGCCTGTGGAGGAAGCCTGGCCCCACCACCAGCCCTGGAGTGATTCCACCACGAAGCCCCTTGCCACTCTGCGACATTCCCTGAGCACCTGGGGGTCACCCAGAGCCCCGACCACCCCTCCAGCCATGGGTGCCAAGAGCCACCCCTCACACATTGAGGAGAGCGGGGAAATGCTGAGGGGCTTCATGACGCCATGGCGCCAAGGCAGCCGCTGCTCCGCCGGCCCTTTGTCTCCCGGGTGAGGGAAGCCGCGGCGGCAGGAGGCACAGCGGCACGGCCGCCACGGTGTGGGCTAATGTCACTCTCACTCCTACTTAAGGTGACTGCGTGGTGTGTGCACGTTTTTCATGTCAGGTATATTAAATATAACACGACGATGCACTGCACATTTCCACGCCAACCCAGTTGTCACTTTCGCTTGACTCATTCTCTATTGAGGAAAAATGCAGCACTGGGAATTTACAAGGCTTTTCAGTTAAATGGACATAAATCACAGGTTTCATTCAAACCGAATAATCACTGGCCATAAAGAGCTACTTGTCTCTTACCATATATTACAGTGAAGTTCCTGTGAGCAATAATGCAGCCATTCATGGCAAAGAAAAACAGAGCGAGACATTAAGAGCTGACATGTAATCCTGTTAGGAGCCTGACGTGGAGAGCGCGCCTGACATTTTTATCATATATGTCCATTTCTATTTGGAAAATCAGAAGAATAAAAATGATTACTCCGCTGCCCAAACCTCCCTTCCTAAAACAGCCCGGCGAGATTTGTTTACATGCCGGGAAACTGCTTACTACGAATTCATAAATCTCTGATTCTGAAGCATTTCCCCTGATGTTTGAATTGAAGATATGACTAGAAAGATTCCCTGTAATACTCTTCCACACCTCCATTTCCTTCACTACCAACACATAAACTGTCAAGCCTCGGCTTTATTACATTCCCCTTCATTATAAGGCTCCTGGCAGGATGCCTGTTTCTAACCCAACTTACTTTCTTCCTCGCTCACGAAAAAACCCGTCTGATGACCTTTGCTAAAGGTTCAATAAAAAGCAGGGTGGATGCTAATAAAAAATCATTAGCGTCTTTGTCTCTATGCAGGCCTCAGATGTCAGAGAGCGGCAGGCTGGATTTATAGAGGTCTTGGGCTTTTCTTAGAGGCACTGGGAAAAGTTAAAAGGAAATTTATTAGTTTGCAAAAAAATTCTATTAAAAACAAAGCTACTTAAGCAAACAAATGCCCCACCCTAAATCATGACGTAGATGCTGCAGAAGGGAAAAAAAAAGCAGTGTGCAATGAGATGCGTCTTTATTTTCACCAGCAGAAACTAGTGGGGGTCAGGAGAGGCCGAGGCTGTGGCAGGAGCGTGGCCTCTGAGCCCTGAATGCTGCTGCCGCTGCTCCAGTCCCACGCCCAGCCTGACTGGGCTGGGGTAATTTGGCAAACGGGTCCCTGCCTGGCACCGATGTTGTGTCCCCCTGCAAGGACACCCCACCCTCGCCCATGGCCTGGACATCCCCTTCCCACACAGGACCATAGAGGCCCAGATGTCAGTGCAGATGAGAAATGCAGAGGGGTTCAACCCCACACCTGTCCCCCTCGTGCCACCATCCCCAAGCCCACAGCCCAGCTCCGGTGCAGCCCCTGCTCCTCCCGACACCCCTGGGGTCCATCCATCCCACAGCAGCGGCCTCTCAGCTCCTCTGGCCAAGGCCAAGGCCATGCACAGGGCGCAAACCCCAATGGCACTGTCACCTTCCTGGCTCAGTGCAGCAGAACAGGACCAGGGGAACAGCCCTGGGTTTAGGGACCCCAACGCCGTTCCCCTGAGAACCAGCCCATCTCCCCACAGCCCGCTGGGACGCCTCCCACACTCCACGCCAAGCCATGGTCATAGGTAGAGGAGCTCAGCCAAGGACATTCATGGGGTCAGGGCCGGTTCCTCTGTCCCCGTTGCCGGTGGGTACAGACACTGCCCCATGGCCGCCCATCAGACCAGGGTCCCCAATTCCTGTGCTGTTCTCTCCAGAGCAATCTGTGCCCTCATGGACCTCACACACCTGGGGTCTCCAGGAGCAAATGCCACACACAGAAGAAGGTGTGTTTACCACACGGGTGTTCAAATGTTGTCGTGTTCTAATCTTAAACAAGATGGATAGACAGCGAGCACTACATCCAGCAGCTAAAAGTGAGCCCCATAACGTTTGAACACCCTTCCCATGAAAATGCAGTAATATACATTCCTTCAAGCTACTGTGTGTCCAACCTAAATACCATCAGTATGAAAGTTTACAACCTTGAAATAAAAAAAATGTTCACAACAGAAACAAATCTTCCCTGTGATTACAACTTTTATCAGATTTACAGCCCAGTGCTGTACTTTTCATAGAAAATATGAAATAACTTTTTATAGAAAATATGAAATAACCGGTATTTTTATAAATTGAGTTCTTGCTACAGATTTTATGTTGGCTGCATTTATTTCCCATTGTAAATTATGTCCAAGTTTGTGCAGTTTTACTGCATTGTCTCTCTTCATACTTTTTCCAGATCTCTACGTTTCCGATTCCATTTTCTTCTTCTGGATCGTTCTATTTTTCTTGGTTACTTTTGACTTGCACTTAGTGCTAAAACGTCAGTCTTATTTGTGCTCAGCCTGGGGAAGCAAAGCGCTCGATAGCTCCTCATCACCATCACCAGCCCTCCCTGCTCCTGAGGCTGCCCAAAGCGAGGAGTGGTGTGGGGGAGCGGAGGGGAGGAAGGGCCCAGGAGTTAAATGCGTTTGCTGGAGTGATCCAGTTTCATTCCCAATCCCGAGCAAAGATCACCCTGAGTCTTTCTTTAGCAGCCCTCTGAGTGAGCATTTCCCCACACATGGCTCGAACACTGCACCACGGCAGCATCAGAGGGACCTTCCCTTCCCCTCGCCCCGCAGATGTCCCGCTCTTACCCCGTCCCCAAAACACACACTTGTTTTATCAGAGGCACCCAGAAAGTTTTGCTCTAGGAAGAGCCGCCGATGAGCCCCTGCCCTGAGCTGCTGCTGCACTGAGCCTGGGCAGGGACTTCTCAGCCTTTATCTTCTACAGAGGTTGTGCCTGTAACTACAGATGTCTGGCATGGCGTTGAAACGGAGCGGCCAGATGTGACACTCGCAATGGAGAATTTCGTCTCAGCATCTGTGTAGCCACCACATCAAGAGCACGAGAAGGAAGAAAATACTGCACCCCACTTCCAGTTAAAACCACCAGATTTGCTTAGCCACGGGCTTTATGGGCGTCCATAAACTACACCCATAAATCCCTCACACAGTACGGATCCCTCACACACCAGGTAATTTCCTGGACTTCTCCTGGCGCTTCTTTCCCCCTCCGCTACTGCAGCCATCTCATTTCTCCATCTTACACGATGGTCCCAGCCTAAAACATGGGCTGCAAGTGCTCACGCTCAAGCAGACGGACCGGCTCCAGTATTCATGCTGCATGGCTGTGTCCCCAGAGGTGGCATTTGCCACCGTCACTGCAGGACACGAGTAACAGCACGGCATAAAGTTTTATCTGCAGTATGACAGGGGACGTCACCTGGCTGTCTGGAGCAGGATGAGGGGCGTGTGGTGGGCCAGGGACACAGAAGACTCCCCAGGCACTCGTTGCAACGCAGCTTTTTGGGACCCTGGGTGCAGCCCAGGGCGTGGGCTGGGCTGGGAGGCACCTTGTGCAGACCCCCGAGCTCTGACCCCCTGCCATCATGGGCAGGGACACCCTTCATGAGGTCAGGTTGTCCAGACCCCCCAGACCTTGCAAAGCAGTGCTGCTGTCAGGGGGCTCCAGGAGACATGGCTGTGACCCCAAGCAGGGGGACTGAGGCAGGTCCCAGGGGAGCAGGACGGTGCGGGTGGCGGGGGCCCCTCTCCGGCGGTAAATCAGGAGAACGAGGTCTCTGCTTTAACATTCAAAAACGCATACTTATGTAAAAATATGATGGAAGTTTTATACATGTGGAATTTCCTAACAATAAATCACACAAATGGATATCTACACTGGGTAATAAAACTGAACAGATTCTAAACTGATCGGTAAAGTTGCCCATAAATTGCTGGTTTTAGCAAGCTGTAAACAAAAGCTGTGTAAATACCAAGTGAGCCCATAACGTAACGGGATGCATGGCGAGGGGCTCCAGCTGCTCTGTGCAGAGCTGGGGCAGGACGGTATTGGGAACTCTGCTGTTACTGCCCAGTCCCAACACCAGATCTGGGGCTTGATACACTGGTGGCACAGGAAGAGGATGGGCAGAATAGACGCTGCTGGCTCCTCCGGCTCTCAGGACACGCTCCCCCTTGCAGAGGTTTATGTGCCATTGTGCCCCCCGCTCGTCTGTCGGGGCTGCGCGAGGCGCATCCCTCCACCGGCTGCGTCTTATTTAATTGGTCCTCAGCAAAACAAAGCACAGGCACCCCCCATGCATGCCATGGCCACGGGCAGTACTCACCTGAGAGGGACGGGATCTGCACGGGGCTCCCAGCACAGACAGCTCAGGAGAACACGCTGCAAATCCCCATCTTTTCCGAGTGCCCGTTTCGGACTGAGACAGAGAGGAACAGTTTAGGTGCCTGTCCAGCGGTGAAGCACGGGGCCAGCGAGCCCCCAGCACGGCACCCCCAGCGTGGGTCACTGGCACAGAGGACTTGGAACTGGCCGGGGAAAAGCCCTTCCCAGAGCGGGTGCTTCAGGTGGGAAAGGCAGAGATGTCAGCTTTGATTTGAGCTAACGGAAAGGAATCTTTGGACGGAAAGGCTCCAGGACCTTTGAATTAAATGAAAGACCAGAACACTCTACAGAATGTCTGCAATAACAGTCTCTACAGAAAATTATGAGGAACTACATAAATCCACCCTCTTCCTCTTCACACAGGCTCATTAAAGCAGTACTGACTCTCTGGGCAGCTATAATTCTGCTGAGTGATACCCTGGAATCACCCTGTCAATACCCAGTGGTGTGCTGCCTCTCCAACTATCTGTGCCCCTAATATTCCTCTCTTTGATGGGATTTGCTGACCTTTAATCTGATGCTAGTTTACTCTCATCACTGAAGTGCAAGTCAGAGAGCAATAAAACGGCAACCTCACTGATTCAAAAGGGAGAGCTAAAGCGCCACTAACTGTGAATCTAACCTTTCGTAATGGCTCTCCCCTTAAAAGGGGAAACATGAAGTGCAAGGCAGCTAAAACAAACAATATTTAATGCTGACTACAAGATTTATTGCAGCCCTCTTTGCATGAGTATTAAATTGGAATTTCAGGGCTGTAAGCTGAGGAAGAGGAGAGGGACAGCCGGCACAGACAGAGCCACAGCCCTGCACAGCACCTTCCCCATGCCATGGGCATCGCTGGCGCTGAATGGAACAGGGCATCTGCAGCTGGAAGGTACAGGCAGCAACACGGGGTCAGGCAACCAGCGAGGACTGAGCAAGGAGACCTGGCCCCAGAAGGGCGAATGGGCCCTGGGCAGCACAGGGTGTGACAAGCTCCATTCCCAATGTGAGTGAGACACGTGCGCAGGCTCATGTGAGCATCCTCTCATGAGGAGCCCAGCACTGGAACTGGTGCCTCAGGGATCAGCCCTGGGCCCACAGCCACACACTGCATGGGAAGAGCTGCCGAAACATGGAGCTGACCGGGCCCCAACGCCACGGGGTGCCACTGCAGGACCTGCAAAGCACCCACAGAGTCATTGTGGCCCTTTGCCAAAGACCTCATGCTGTTCAAGAGGGTGTGGGTGGAGGCCACCCACCAGAAGGGTCCCTGGGGCACCAGCAACAGAGGACTGTAGTGGGGCATGAGAGGGGTGGGGCAGCAGTCTATCTGGATTAAAGCCCTTCCGCTAGGTGGTCCCAAACGGGGCTCACTGGGAGGAGGCACTTTTTAGCACATGCCCCTTGTGAGACGGAAATCGAGCAGAAATAAAGGTTATTCTCAAAAAGCCGATGCTCTTCTCCAATGGAGCCGCTGGGGGCTGTGCACAGCCTCTCTCCATCCTCCCACCCTGGGCATGGGCAGCTCCAGCCCTCTGCTGAGCCAAGAACCCCTTGTCCAGCCACACTCATCACTGTCTGGTGGCGTCATGAACAGACACCATGATCAGCAGAGCACTGGAGAATGTCCAGTCTCTACATGTGACGTGCAGCATCTCCACCCTTCATTCTGTTTATTCCATGAGCTGCAGGAAACCACGACTGCCACCACAAGCCCATGGGGTCTGTGTGCGGTGCCTGTCCCAGAGGTGCTCTGGCTGGTGGGTCAGGGAGTGGGTGCATAGCTGGGTGCCGTGGAGGCACATGGCCAAACATCGCGGCTGTCCCCACATTAGTACCTCCGAGGTGACCGTCCCCATGGCTGGCACTGGGGATGAGTGACTGAGTGGGGCCGCCATGGTGGCCCAGGCTGGCAGAGTGCACGATCCAGGAGACAAATCGCGCAGGTTGTGTACACACAGATCAACAGAAAACACGCTGAAGTCACAGCACAAAGTAAAAGAGAAATTATTGCATAACAAATTTCTCTCTGGCTCTCTGGGGAAAATAAAGACTGACAGCTTTGGGTTTAACAGGTGCTGCTGCAAGATGAGCTACTTATTAATATTGCTAGGAAGGAAAAGGATGATAAAAACTATAATGTGATTAATTATTTATGTTTACGAGCATGATTTTTAAGAGTTACAGTTTGTCATGCAAATCGCTTGGTCTGGTTCGACTCCACACGTCGTAGCCCAGAACGTGCCTGAGGGCTCTTCGAAACACGTGCCGCAATTACCAGGCCACTAACTGGGCAGCAGGCCTGCGGTCCAGCCGCTGGCGTGCTGCCCCGGCCCCACGCCTCCACCCTGCTCCTGTAGCCAGCACCTCGACAAACACGGTGGCACGTTCTCATCCAGGGGAGAGGCTGAGACAGAAGCTTCTCGTAAACGTGGAAGCCAGGAGAATCCTGCTTCACTGCTTGGCACGACTCCCTTTGCAGGCAACCCAAAGGCATGGCAGAGGAGGCCACAGCTCTGGCCCTCACGGTGGTCCCTGGTCCCTAAGTGGTCACGGGACCCCACCAGCTCAGAGACCTCCTCCGGTCCTGCAGTGATCCGCACAAGCAGCGCATAGTGACCATCACCTCAGCCGCAGGGCACTGCAGCCCAGAGCCACGGCACCAGCGTTCCCAAACCAGGCCACGGATTCGCATGTAGCAGTTACTACACAAACCACCACTCGGCACTTCTGGAATGAAAACTGGAAGGGAACATGTGCAGGAACTCACAGAGACAGACTTTGTCAGACCTAACAGGCGCTGATAAGGGGAGAGCTTTTATAAGGGACACTCAGAGATGTATCAGACAAGAGCAAGGCTGAATACAAAACAGTGTTAGTGTAAAAAAGAACAAAGAAAAGGCCTGCTCCGTGTAAGAACTGGTAATACATTAAAAATTTAAAACCTGGCACGACAAATCTGGATACTCCCTGCAGAAGACAACTGATATTAATGAACAGGCCTGTGCATTCATTGTCTGGGATCCCAGAGGAAAAAAATAATGCTGGTTACACTGAATTTTTTAAAGAGGAATTCTTCTCTGCACAAGCAGCTCCTCCGCCAAATCGCCGGATCATTCCTGGCAGTTCTAACCTTAAAAAGCACCTGAAAACATCCCCTGCCCAGGCATGGGGCTCACTCGAAGGTGCCTCATCCCCCCACACCCAGCACGGGACTCCACCAGTGCTCCTGTATTTGGGGAGGGGTGCTCGGGCCTGGCTCCCCACACCCCTCAGCTGTGCACGGCAGCTCCCTCAGAACAAAGAGCGTCCTGGTTCCTGCAACACTGGACTGTTGGCACTCGAGAAGGCTGAAAGAAAGACAACACAGGGGACACCATGGGGCTCCCTGGTTTGCTCAGAGCCTGCCAGATCCCGGACAGGCGCCGCGGAGCAGCCAGCTAAATCTGGGGCTTGGGGTCACTTCTGGGGCTGGGAAACAATAACCAGAAAGTTTGGACAAGTCGAACAGTGCCCACGCTTCCTGCTGACAGACACTGGTACCGACAATGATCTGGGTTGTAATGAAGAGCGGGAGAACCGCTGCCCTGGTGTTCTTGGTCGGCATTGGAAACTTGTCAGGTTGAGTCGTAAGGACCTGAGTGGCTGCACAGCCTGTCAGCGCCACAGAACGTGTACAGAGAACAGGATCTCTACCCAAGAGGGGCTGATGGACAGGGCTGCATGGCGGCAGGAGCTGGGCCACAGCCAGGGACAGCCAGTGCACCCCGGCTTGAGGATGTCCCTCAGCCCTGGCTTCTCTACATTGTTCCCAAAGCCTGTGTGGCCTGTGGGAAGTGGCTTTGGGAGCACGCTGTCACTGCAGTGCAATGCAAACCCTGGGGATTCGCTATGCATAGCCCCGACCTGCAGCAGGGTGGCACAGCCTGCTCTGCCACGGGAGCGACCCAGGACAGGCCTGGGCAGCGCTGGGTGGTGCAGGATGTGTCTGCAGCCCCTGCTCCTTGGCTCCAAATTGCATTTCTCTTCCCGTAAGGCCCAGGTGCAGTGCAGAAACCGTGCACTTGAGCACACATAGCAAGAGGCTTATTGTTATTGCTGTCGCTGCCACACTCCATAGGTGCTGGGTGCCTGGGTGGAAACCTACCTGCCTGCAGCAAGGCGCACTGGAAGGAGCTGGGAACATCAGCAGTTTGTACCAGGGTCACCCGTGCAGCACACAATTATGCTGGGGCGAGCTGTGTTAGGGGAATGCCTCAAGTTTTAAACTGTCATTAGAATATCGTGGCCTGGTTTTAACAATACAGCAGCGCTTCTAATGATCTTTAAGGTAATTCGCTATTCAGACCCCAAGCAAAAGATGCAAATGTACCACTGAAAGCTCCTTATTAAATACCCACAGGCTACAGTTCTGTACAATAAGTGGTCCAGGTCTTTTTAGAACATCCTAATTAGATGAACAGAGATGCAGAAAAATGCAAAACCAGGTCATGCAGCAAAAATGTTGGGGGAAAAAAAAAAGCTGCCAAACAACCCCCCTCCAAGCCCCTCATTAAATACCCTCCCCCACACCGCAATCCTTATTAAAACACTCACAGTGTGATGAAGTGGAGCCACGGGCTTCCAGCCCACCATCGCCCCCAAAATAGAGGTGACCGTTATTGTTAAAGTTAAGTTTTCGGTTTACTGCCAGGGATATGTCTAAGTGATGATATAAATAATACTATGAATAATACATTAAGCAAAAACCCAATCTGAAATTAAATTTGCCTTGGGTTATCTCCCTTTTTACTATATACATACAGAATTATTATGCACTAGGGAGGGGAAAGGGAAAAAAAAGCTAATATCAAGGTAACACTTTTTCCCCTTTTGAAAGTAGCAAGAATTGCTCCCCCTGAATGGCTGCTGTCTTACACCAGGGACATCAGGGCGGAACCTCCCCTCTCACTGAAATCAGGGCTAAATCAGAGCCAGGTTTCAGGGCTGGCAAAGTTTCCCTCCTGCACGGCTCAGGCAGAGATGTTTGCTTTGGCCTGGCATGTCTGCGTGCGAGGAAACGTGCAGCATCATGTACAGGCTCAAGGGGTTCTCCAGTCCCCCCCGCCTGGCCTCCCCAGGACGATTTACTTTCAGTGCTGGGAGCTGGCCATAGGTTTATCTGACCTGTCTCTCTCCAGCTCAGCTGAGCTGAGTACCAGCCCTTTACTCACTGGCTCTCCAGCATCCAGCACTCGCTGTGATTTCCAAAACAATCCCAGGGCCGTGCACTGAGACCAGGCACACAGGTCTCTGCCCTGACCCTACATCAGAACTGCTGCGTGATTTTAGATCAGCCACTTCTCCCCATGCCTCAGCTTCTTCAGGAGGCCAGTGAGACTGGGGCACTTAGGGCATTCCACAAAGCCCTCAGGAGCCTTGGCTGAACAACACCCGAAAGGCTCATCTCCCGAATGCTCTGGGTGGAAGTTTGGGAAGCCAATTCCAGCATCTGGCGGACTGCAGGGAGGGCAACATGCTCTGCCCCATGGCACTCCCTACATCTGGGTCGACTCAGGTGGGGACATGGGCAGTCGTTGCACGCCCTCAGATGTCCCCATAAGGCTGAGTGTGGGGTGAATGGTGCCACGTGCCCCAGCTTTTCCTCCTGTTCTCCTCACACTCTGCACCACGGACACCGGCTGCCTTGGGAAGGGGAGGCTCTGACCCCAGGCACCCAGCTCCATAGGGACCCCAGCATTGCCTCGCCTGGCATCTGCAATTCCTGAGCCTTGCCTGGGAGTGATGCTGGGAAGGAAATGGTTAATGCACTAATTACCATAATTAAGAGTTGCCAATTTAATTATAGCTGAGAATATTAATGCTGTAACATTTGTTGGAGTGCAGAAAACAAACCTTTAATGCACAGACTTTGTTCGCAAACATCTAATGGAGCCCTCCTCCACTTCGCTTGGTGCTTCAGTGCTGACACAACAGCGATAGGTTCAGATTGAAGAACTTGTCAGCAATCAGGCAGGAGGAGGCTAATTAGCTGGCAGGTTAATGAGTGTGATGGCTCTTGACAGCATTTTGTTACAGCCTCTACTGTATTTAAACAATAAATGATTATTACTTAAACACAGTGGAGACAGTCTTATTAGGACAGATAGACCATATATTTATTTTCATAAAAATGAGTCTAATTCCTTAGCGGAAAAAATAAAATGTAAAATTTTGGCCGTTAATAATCTCACCTCTGGATCTCCAGGGTATCTTGTCAGAGGAGGAGAGCACGGGTTTTAAAAGTCCTTGTGCTCTCCATGAGAAGGCATTAAACACGAGCACCACACGTCTGAAGCCCGGGTGGCTATAAACCATCAACAACAGTGATGCAATTTAAAGAGCTGCCTTGATTGCCAGCCCAGCAAAACAGTCACAGCAAATCCTTCCTCGTTTCCACCCTGCATTTTCAGCCTTCGTCCCTGTGTACAATAGGTGCTGGGGCTTCGCCATCCCCATGGTCTCCAGGCTCAGGCCAGGCTCCGTGTTTTAATTCCTTTGGCAATGGGATTCGGGAACAGGTGGTGAAGTAAATGGCTCTGTGGGGAGATTAACCCATTTCTCTGTCCCGTCACAGAACAGGGCACATCTTACAGCACCCCTGTAATCCATAATCACAGAGAGAACGAGGAGGAAGGTGTCTATGTCCAAAAAATCTAAGAGCACATCATGAGAGTGCGTTTCCTGCAGCAAGACAGGTAGGAATGAGACACTGGCTGTGGCCTCAACTGTATTTACAGGACAGGCAATTGCAAATACGTGTCCAGAAAAACCTTATCTGAAGAGAATTAAATTGAAACCATAGCTGTGTAATAATAAGGGAGGGTTATTTCAATTTAATATTTAGTGTTCCCTAGGAATTTGTACATAAACATGGAAGAAACAAAAGGCCTCACCTGCTGAGACTAATACCATTTTCGAAATTATTTTTGCATACATGAAAATGATTTGTGCCCCTCAGTGCTGCTGCTGAGCACGTGAACAGGAATGCGAAAGGCACTGAACTCCTCAAATCCTTCTAATCCTTAATACTGCCTTTCACATGTTTAAGATTCCACATACCACAAGCTAAGCACTGTGCAGCAAGCACATGGCTGGCTGCCAAGAGCATCAGGTAAGCACAGGCTGCACCACAGCTCCATCAGTGAGCACACCAACAGCCACGCTCCCAGAGGGTCCCGCTGCCTTGGGATCACGGCACTGGGGGAGCAGAGGCAGAACCCGGGCCCAGGCCTGCCTGAGAGCTGCTGGTGCCGGAGCTTAGACTGGCAGACGGGCTAGTGGTGCTGGGGAAGGCTGGGGTGGGAAGCGGCACTACCCTAGGTAGTCCCCCCAGCACCCTGGCAGCACCAGGGCTGTGCGGCATGGGAGCCCTGGCAACGTGCAGCTTTCCTCACCAAAGTCTGCCCGCCAAGTCCCAGGCAAAGGGTCACCCCAATTCTGAGCCACGTCCTCAGCTCCGTACAGAAAAGCCAGAGCGCACAGGCAGCTCACTGACATCACCCCGCACGCGAGCATCCATCACACGAGTGCCATGCACAGCTCGCGCATCAACATAGAGCATAAAGCCACGTCGAGCCCGTATTAAACCTGTGCTCTGCGAGCTCTGCCAAGCAAGGCAGGCTCCCTCCTTCCGATCTCTGATCCTGTCCGAGGATCTAATGATCACGCTGCCTATGAAATATTGATGGGTTTGTACAAATACAGGACTCGCACCAACACAGAACTTTCCCCACAAAGCCTTTGCACGTCTTGGCTTGAAAGGGCTTATCTGAATTTTATACTTTTACATTAAAGCATTAATAATGTTCAATGGAGCAACCATAACCCAGCCCTGTCCCAGGAAAAGCTGGCATCTGGCAAAATCGCCAGGCTCTCTCGCTGTTTAAATGAGAATATTCTTCAGACTGAAAAATTATTTATAGAGGGTTTTTTTACTACCCTTGTATACTGCAATGTTATTTCCTTTCCCACACACTAGCAAAGTCCATTTTCACAACTGCTATAAAGCGGCATGTTCACAGCTAGTAAAACAACTCAATAAATAGCCTCACGAAGCTATAGCTGTCTCATATCCTTTCCTCAATAAAAACAGAGGTGAACTGCTTATTTTCAGCAGCACACTGTAAGAAGACAGAAGCATTATGACTGCTCATACATTCTGACTATCATTTGCCACAAGCTATATCTGTCAGCATTAAATAAAGCTGCATTATAAATGTAAACAAAACACCCACATCTACAAAATGAGCTGTCCGCCATTGCTAGAGGCATGAATTGAACCCGCTTATTGACTCAGCTTGCTCTTTTTATTTATTCTCCTACAAAGACATGCATTTACTTTACCCTACAAGCATAGTGGGTTTAGGGGCGGTAACTTGTCTCCCGCACAAGCTGAAAAGGCAGGTTGGTGACAAATGCAGATCTTAATGGGAACACCATTAGGTGGGCAAACATTGAACTATTATTGAAAAACTGATTTATTTTAAAAGGTTATCCTAGACCAAAACACTACATCATAAATAATTTGCAGGATCAGTCAAGTGAATTTATACTTATGATTTTTTTTAAAAAGGTAATTCATCGCAATCAAATAATAATGCCAGTTTGAGAGGAATTACACTCAAATATCAACTGCTCAGAATTTACAGTCTGAAGAGGTTAAAAGGTGCTCAGCTCTACAGCAGCACACATCAGGCATGTTCCCTGACAGTACATTATACATCTTTCTAGACCAGGAAAAAGTTCTGTCCCTGTCAGACAAAATTCACCTTTGTGTGAGGCCAGAGCAGTGCTCGCACACTTACAGCCTCCCGTGGGGAGCAGGCACGGCCCACACACAGCCCACTGCCCCTCGAGGGCCTGTGGCACCCCACACATTGAGGGGAGTGGTCCCAGCAGCCCCAAACCCCACTGAGCAGCCCCCCTGCCCCGCCCCAAGCACTCATCTGGGGGTGAACAACCTGCCAGAGAAGGAGGGTCCACCAACACAGAATGGGGCCCAACCCAGTGTCCGCGATGCCAAGCTGCTCAGTTAATGCCAGATTAACAAGATAACGAGAGTTGTGTGAAAATACTGCATGTTCCCCAATTAATAATGGCAATCAATTATTTATATAGATACATTTCTACAAAGGGAGAATAATTATAAATAATGCATTGGGCAAGAGGGAACGGAGCCCTTCTTGCAATGTACTGCGCAAGAGGGAGTGGTTCTGCCAGCACTACAGACAGGCGATGTGATGCTCTTCCTCAAGCCAGGCTGCAAGGTAAACCAAACTCTGGACTAGATCTTGCAGCTGGGAAGCATGGTTTCTGATGGTGTGGAGAGCCAGTGAAGGAATTTCCATAGCATTCCAAGCTCCAGGCTCTTCTCCCTCCGGCCTCAGAGGAAGCTGGGCTTTGAGATTGCTTTTCTTCTGTTGGGTAGCAGTGCAAAGACCATCTTCCATGGAAAACTCGCCATGATTCACAAAATTATCTTGTTTGTATATGACTGGGAATAGTTCACATGTGTGAGGGTGCTGAGTGGCCTGGCCTTGCATGGCACCCTGGCCGGGGGCACCAGGGGCCTCCTGTGCCCTCCCTCCATGCCTCACCCAAGGCCTCGCCTGGCCCTGGGCCTCCTTCAGAGACAGAAGCTGTGCCCAGCAGTGCCAAACATGCACATGGCTCCCAACATAGATCGTGACCCACATGGGATCACTGCTGGCTAGGCATCACTTATGGCAGGTTCAGAATCTGGGCGCCTCGAGGGCCCCGGCTGTGGCAAGATCCTGCTCTTCCCTTCCTCTCCAGAATGCCGACAGGGAAATTCAAATGCGGCTTCAGAACAGAAAGGGAGAGGGAAAGGCGAAGTTAAGCAATTGGATGATGTTGGCAAAAGTCCCCTTGTTACATGGGGCATCCCTCATGAACGGACAGGAACAAGTGTTCCACTGTTTCACATCATCCATTCTTCCAGAGGTAGATATTAATTATTCCTGCTTTTCCATTTTAAGATAAGCTTGTTAACAAGAAATTATAGGGTAGCTCGGAGCGGCTATCCATTGGGTTGCCTGCATTGGAGTTTATGATGTTTACAGAGAAAAAGAAAATCAGTGTAAGGAGTAGCAGAGAGTAATTAATGTATTGTAGTGTGGGATTTCCACCTCCTACCTCCATTTAAATCAAACCACGCTTGGCAATGCCAGAGTAAATCAAGGGGCAGCCACCGGGGAGAGAGGATCGGCGGAGGCATTAGAGCCACATCCAAACCCGTGCTTCACCCAAGCTCCTACTATTATTACTTGTGCAAAGCAAATATTCAGCCTCCAACCCTAAATCATTTCAATTCCTATTTCCAAGTATAATTTAATCTTTTTCAGCGACACTTGATGCTTACTTCATCACAGCATAATGACAGATTAAAAAGTTGTTGAATTAAATATTAAAGAGGACTTCAGGCAGTTCTGCATTTTTAAGGAATAACACAGATTGGAGATGAAATGAGAAGCCCAAATGCATATTTTATTCCAAAAGGAAAGAATACATATATTTTTCCTCCAGGCCACCTACTTTGTAATAAAACATAGGGCAGGTTTTTATTTAGTGGATAAAAGCATGATATAGTATTATAGGATTCATATCACTGTAAACTGGTACCATGCAATGGTGTCAAAGCTAATGACACCATATGATCAAACATGGTCCTTTGTTAAATATATACGTGTATCTGTGCTACATCTCTGTGCTGTGTGTAGCTCTATATAGCCAACTACAGTATTTTCATTAGACTACTTAAGCACAATTTATTGACTCTCAGATGTGAAAGTTTATCTTGTGATGACACCTCCTGCATGACATCAAAGCGTAGAATGCAAATCATAATTTAAGCTATTATTGAAATATAAATCATTCCCAGGAAAATTATGCCAGCATATGAACAAAAAAAGTCACTTTAAATTTAAACTGCAGTTTAAAGTGTCTGAAAGTCTTGAAGACAAACAGAGGTGACAGCAAGTTTTGAACTTTAAGAGAAGCCTCCACATTTTGATGGAAAAAAGTCCCAAACGATTGTATTGTAATAGAGTATCAGTCTTTGCATGTACAGGGACTGAGGAGCACACCTGGAACACTTCACACAGGTATTAATATTACTGCTTAGTGCCTGTACGTAACCCCTTCCCTATCTGCGTGTCCATGAGCGCATAGGTCACACTCTCGCCTTCATCCCACAGTGCACATGGGTGGCAGCAGAACCCAGACAAGTCTTTGATTGCTGCGGCATGAATACGGGGAAGGCAGAGGTATCGTCTGGATTTGGTACAGGGCAGGCATCACTGTCAGCACAGCTCTGACACAGCAAACATTCATCCCCAGAGACACCCACAAGGATGGGAGGGAGTGGGCAGCGGGAGAGCAGGATGGCCTCAGCCTAAGGATACCCACAGAGCAGCTGAGAGCCAACCGTTGCAGGACTGGCGGGAGCACCCTCACACCTACCACCCACCTGGGCGCTCTGCTTTTCTACACTCCTCTTTTCACATGGTCAACACGTGTTGGTCAATACAATGTCCAGTAAGTATTTCCACGTATGTTTTTTCATCCCCTCTTGTGACATGAACCACAGGAGTCTCTGGCATTTTCCCATGGGTGTGAGATGTGGGTTGGCGATGGGGGAGACCTACGGCATTACCCTGCCAGTGGGGACCCCTGCTCTTGGGAGCAGAGAGAAATTCCTGAGGTGAAATGAGCCATTTTCAACCACGGGTCCTGATCCAAGAGGAGTGAAATTGCTACGAACTCAAGCCTTGGATACCGAAAACACATGAAAAACCACAGGAAAAACAAACCAACCCAAAGCTTCCTGCTTGTGGCTGGCGGGGCCCAGCCTGGCTGCCCACACCATGTCACCTACACCAGGCACCCAGCCCCATGGCCTGCTCCCTGCCTCGCCGTCCCTGGCCTGGTGGCCTTGGGAGGTGGCTCAGCACTGGCGATGTCCGGAGGGCATGTGAGGGGTGCGGGGGGGCCCATGGTGGCCCAGCACTCCTCACTCTGCGCCAGACAGGGCCACGGCCTTCCCGCTGGGCAGGGCCTTGCCAAGATGGGGGCTGGCATGTGCCCCTGGCCGGTGGGACGTTATTAATTATTGCCGTTATTAATACCAAAGGGATATGGGCTGTCTTTTTGTCGGCGCAACCACTCTGCCTTTAAGTCATTAAGCCGCAGAACAATAACGGCGGGCGAGCCGACAAGAGAAATGCCATTGTTCCCTCTCCACAGCCTGAGCGCTCGTCCTGCTCCCATGTAAATGAACTTAATGCTCTTCATTCAGGCGCACTCGGAGGGTTCTCATTTACTGCCTCTCTCTCTGTGACAGCATTTTCTCACCAGCCCTGACTGCATAATTAATGCAAATGCAGCCTTAGTGTCATGAGCTGGGCTCCTTTGGTTTACTTTGGTACGACACTTACAGAGGAATATTAACTAGAGAAAGCAGCATCACAACAGGGGTGGAAAATCAGCCTGTCAGGGACTCATTCCAAATGCCACGGAAAGGAGAGCGCCTTCAAGATTGTTTCATCAAGGTGATTGAGAACAAAAACTACTGAGGAAAATTCGAGCTTACATTTATGAGCTTCTCCACATACATTATTTATATCACCAGAACCTATAGGAGCATTATTTCCAGGCACATATTCATACAAAGACACTGTTTGGGCTGAGAACTGGAATTACATGTACGGACACATGCAGAGACAGGTGAAGGCCCGGTACTGCTGAGGGGTAACCGCAGCACTGCCCCGCATGCCCGTGTGTGCGTGCGTGCCTGCTCCCGGGAAGTTCACGGGCATTAGGATTTATTCCAGCACAACTCCACACACGCTCGCTCCTCAAAAAGGTCAGTGAGCCGCATACCCGATATAGCCCTTTGCAGGGATAATCCTGCATTTTAATCCTGCCTGTTCCAATCAAAATTGGCTCTGTTGGGTTGGGGGTTTTTTCCCTTCCCACTGAACCAGACAGCAGTTCTGCACTAAATACACGAGAATTAAAGCAGGAGAGCAGGATTCAGCTATATTATCAGTACTTTGTACCAACATCACAAGGAGAGCACGCCTTTTTTCCCGAACAGCCGTGCTGGAAATGTTTATTCAGATTAATTCTGCTTGTATTTTACTACCAGATAGTGCTCTGTCTTGTATTTTTGATCTGTAACAAAAGTAAATTTGCAAGCACTGTGTGTTTGTTTTGCTTTACCATGTATTCTTTAGTTACACTGAAAAATGCCTGTTTGCATGGGGGGTTTTTTTTGGAATTTGGGTATTTTTGCATAATCTTTCTTTATTGCCTGGTGCTGCCAGACACACCAGCACTGGTCAGATCTTCTGAAAATGTTGCCCTTTACTGAGCTGCTAGTATTATGGCTAACAAAAATATGCATCAGATTCCTCCCTCCTCCTCCCCCCATTGGCACTAATTTAAAAAGCATGAGAATTTTAGCAGTAATAAATATGGATGCCGTTTATCTGCTCTCCTGTGTTGGAGGCTCTGGGTCACCTTTTTGACCTTTCCAACGTGTCTGTAAAGTCGGGAAGCAAAGTCTTTTTTGACTGGGAAGCTGAGATTGCTCGGGTGATCCCAAAACCTGAAACTTTAACAAAACCAGCATCCAACAGAGCAAAGCCTGTTACCAAATCCTAAAAACTGTTGACACCTTGTCTGCTGGATCAGAGCGAGCTGGTTCTCCACTTGTTTACTTCCCCATGAACACACAAATGAAGCCCTGCCAGGGGACACATGACCAAGCTGCGGGTAGCTCAAGTGCAGGTGAACACACTGTGTCACCTGCGTGCCACTGGGCTGCATGCAGCACAAGCACCATCCCTCTCCATCCGGGATCAGTGCCCAAAATGGGCACAGCCACCCCAAAGGGACCTTGGGAAGGAGATCTGTGCAAGGGGAAGCTCTGGTCTCCATGTGCCACGGCCAGGGCGCGAGCCCTGAGGCTGCACAAAGTGTCATCCACCTCCATTTGCACAGTTCTTCCCTTCAGAACGTGACACAGCTAATTAGTACAGAGCTCCAGTGCAAAGGTTCCCTTCTTCCTTTTTTTTCCCCCTTTCCTTCTTTTGCAGTCCCTCAAAGCCAGAAGCAATCTCCATACCCCCAGCTCCAATGTGCACTTGCTGTACTCCCATTAAGGCCATTAACAAAAGCAGTGGTGCTCTGTGTGCCAGAGTCCTGCCCTCCCAGCCGTGGGGCAGCCAAGCTGTGGGGCAGCCCAGCCACTGCGCTTCAGCAGAGCAGTGACTCGACTACCCAGGGCCAGGCGTGAGTCACGCCAGTCTTACACAGCCCCACCAGTGAGGGCCACACCGCTGCAGGTCCTTCGCACCCTGACTGCCCAGACAGTGACCAGAAGGAACCCCTCCATCCCCTTGGCCACACCACACAGCTCAATGGGTCAGAACAAACATGCCAGCCAAAGGGTTGAGTTTGGATGGGAAACAGCCCCATTATTACAAATTAAAGGTATTATATTGAAGTCGGTTTTAATCCCTTATAAATGAATAACCCTTCTACCAGCATTAAATCATTTTCTTCTGCAGAAGTCACATTTCCCCTCGGTGGCATGGGATGCATTCCCCCGCAGAGCGGGGAGCTATCCTTCCCTCCGAGCTGGTGGCGGCTGATTACACCGCGCCAGGACTCATAAAATTCCCACAGAACTCGTGTCTTCCCAGGGCAGAGCTGCCTTATCTCATCCATAAGCAATAATGCCACTTTATTTTCAGTAATCAGCACGCGGATGATTATTTAGACGCAGCCTCGTAATCCCACTCACACCAGCTACGGGAGATCTCGACTGGAAATCTGCAGTCCAGGAATTGCCCCTATTGAACCCCCGCAGCGTGGGAGCCGATCCCCCTCAACGCTGCGGCACTGGGAGGGTGTCTCAGCTTATTTGTGTTGGTGAAGGTGGACAAGAAGTACAACGTGTGCCTGGGAGAAGGGCGAGTTCGGCCAACTTCCAGCGCTCACCGCACAACGCCCGTGTCGGCACAGCTCTAACACAGCATCAATATCATCATTTTAAGCCTGGGATCGGTACACAAATGTGCCATAAATGGGAAAATCCCTTGTGATACGAGTGTGAAACATGCAGCTCATTGATTTTGTTCTTGATGGTCTGCTATTAAACTAGCGAACACGCTGACCTTGTGTGCAAAGGCAGAGTAGTGTGCATGCAACATAAAGTTGAAAAACAGCTTCAAAATGACTGTTTGGAACCGCAGACTACAAACCTTAAAATATAGACAAGCGTCCCACAGTTTATTTTAAATTGGCAACCACAATTTAACAAGCTATTCTAACAAAGGATTAGCATAGCATGTGCTTTTCTTTAGCCATCAATTATGACACAGGGTAATGCAGGGCACAACTTCAGTGTCACATTACAACATGCCATACAAAACCACTTTGCAGCGCTGCCTTCTGTTTGCTTAGCAATTACTACCAGGCACGCTGCTTCCCCTGGCAAGCCCTGGGCAGGATCCGGCCCCAGAATTTTCCGACATGTGCCTGCACTCAGCGATTGCAAAGCGCTGGCTGCTTCTTTACCATATTTCTACCATTTAGAGGAAGAAAAAAAAAAACCAGGCAGGTATTAATTTTTATTTATTTCTATGCTCTAATTTCAAATGCAAATTCAAGTGCGTATCTTTGTCGTGGATTCCATTAGAGAAACATTTTTATTTTTAAAAAATGGGTTAAATATTGAATATTTCCATAGGATGAAAACAGCCGTTCCCATTTAGCTCGGTGACAGTTTCAGATTCTTCATCTGTTATTAGGCATAAAATTAACAGCTTTATCAATTTCAAATACGGGATAGTTGCATGCAGATACCAGTATATGCAAAATACACAGTGCTGGGAAGAGGTGTGGATAATTTAGTGAGATTTAAAATGTTATCCTCACATAACTCAGTCATACTTGAAAAACGCCTGCCTTATGAATTGAAAAAATATCAAGAATTACACGTATTTTAAATAAGAAAGTTTTTATTATCCTTGTCACGTGAATACAGATTGTATTTCATGTGAATAGGGAGGGGGAGCCCCCTGTTTTAGCTATTTTTTCTGTTCTGCTGTCCTTTCTCCTGCATTTGCCTAAAGGCTCTCAGTAAATTACACTCCAAGTAAATGACTGTAATTTACCCGTTGAATTCCCTTGTTCAGGAAAAGCACACACCACACATTCCAGCGTTTCCACAGCTCAAATTTACCATTCTCCATGTCAAGAACAATCCACGGGCAGTAATTTGAAACTGTTTGAGCCTTCAAATAAGGGAAATTAGAAATGTTTTGAGAGCTAAGATTTTCAGTGAGGAGATAAAACCTGATAAAATCTGTAACAGTTCAATTCCTTCTCCTTTACATTTATAAACAGGGCATTAAATGTAGTGTTACGCCAGTGCCCAGACACCGGCTCAGCCCGGCCGACGCTGCGTTGGAAGCATCATCAGCAAGAAAAGGAAAGCATTTTTAATGAGGTAGAAATTTTTCAGGGCCCAAGAGCAAAAATCAATGCAGACGACCTTAGAGCAGCGTGGAGAAGCAGCACACAGCGCTGACGTCCTGATCCCCCTCACGTCGGCAGCCACACTCCCCACTCCACTGCCGTGCCGGAGTTCTCCCCAAATTCCCACCCAGGCTCAAACTCAGCTCTGTGTTGTAAGGCGGCTCCATCCTGACAGCCCAGCAAAGGCTGTACAGCTGGGCAAACCTCGAAATTAAAATATTCTATAAAACAGGATTTTAATTAACATCTAGAGCGATTAAAGCAGAGAAATCCATACATGTTGGTGATGAATTATCCCACGCGGCAGCGGGGAATGTTCTGGGCCCAGTGACGGATACGGTGCGCGACCAGGAACGAACACCTCCCCTCGCCTCGCCACGCACCAACCCTGCCGTTAGCACACTCAATAACCGCAACCGCCTATTTCGCTCTGTCTAAAGGCAGGTTTTCATATGGTAAAACTGTTATAAATCCTCATTATCCTAAATAAAATTACAGCACTTTAAACATTTCCAGGGAGAACATTCTCTCTTCTAAACAACTACCTTAGCGAGTAATAGGAAGCAATATGGTTGCACTTGTGTCACAGTTGGAAGTCTTTTTAAACTGTCGCCCTGCTAGCAAACCAATTCTACATATTAAAATAAATGGATTGCTTATTTCAAGGGGAAAAATCATTTATAAAATCAAGACCATTATTAAGATACTGTGACTTATTTCCATTCCGGAATGCAGGAGGAACAGATAAATGCAGCAACCTCTGCACACCGAGATGTCTTTTTTTTTGATGCCACAATTTTCTTTTTCAAATGAGTCATCCAAGCGTACAAGTAAATTAAAAATTGATCTAGATTCCACATGCGAGGAGCTGAAGTTTTTACACGTTTCCGTATTACAAACAAGTACAGATCTGGCAAACATCTGGCTGGAGGCTTTTATTTCTAAGCCGTAAGAGATCTTCCTGCCACCTTCCCTGCCGGATCCTCGTGCTGCGCAAGGCACCCCAAGGCATCCGTGCTGCACAGAGGCTGGGTCGCTGCAAGCAAACCTGACCTGCCGCAGATTACTGTACGTTTTGAGTGTGTAATTGGCTGACCTCCTCATCAGTTGTCGTCTTAGCCTGAAATAATACCCTGGCCTGGCCATATCGCCTATTTATTCAGGACCCTTTAACAGATTAGTTGTTTGGATTAAATCTAATCAGAGGTTCAGTTAACACACCACAGCAGGTTTGGGAGCATGCACCTTGTAGTCACTGAGTAAATTATAGGAACCCTATAATTTGATGAGAACATGTGGGCATTTTTCCACAAGCTCATAAATTACTGATTGCTTTTTGTAGGTTTCATTGATACTAATGTGTGCTTCCCTCCATGCCTCTGCCCCAGATTGTTGCTGGCACAAACATCGCCACTTGGAAACCTACTAAATTACGGAAACATGTTTAATCATGAGGTTTAAAACTTTGTGCATTAATGACGGGGAAGGCTGCTGCTCCTGAGCTACGGAACAGCCTCACTGCGGGTTGCCCAGGGCGAGAGACTCCGAGTGTAGCTCTGCTGCCACGTACAATGGCGCAGCCGGGATTAGTTCAAGATGCTCAGGGGGGGCTCTGCCTGTGCACCCCGCCTTGCCAGCACCTCCCTGCTTCTCCCACTCGGTCCCGCTCCCCAAACCAGAGAGCAGCCTCTGCACACCCGGTACCTCATGCAAACCCCGGTTTAATGGGGAAGGCAGCTAATAATAAAGCAATTAGCTGCTCGACTAAGGAACTGCCAGTTTTTGCTGTTGTCTTTTTTTTAATCGTTGGAAATCTCTCTGTTAATTTCGAGCCATTTGTAGTATCCGCTTTCATAATTGCAAACCTGGATGAATTGTTTCGAGAAGTTGAACCATGGCTGATGCCAGCAGAACCTACGAACACATAAAAGCTTCAGTTTCTAATGTCACTATCAAGCCAAAAACAATTACACCCATTTGAATTATGGCAACCAATAAACTTAGATAATCACCATATGCAACATAACATTTTGGCACTTGAACTAAAAACTCTTGTAGACAACTATAGATTGCTGCTAATGTTGAGCGCTCTTGTCCTACCCAAGGCTGCCAATAGAAATGCCAAAGCTGCTGAATGCTGCTCATCCTCGTAATGTTGTCAGTGAATGGCACATTCACACAGCCCCCAATCCTCTCTTCCCAGGCATGGTCTTCTCCAGCTGCAGCTTAATTTCCTGTGACTTGCCTAATTACTGTAATTAAGGATTAATTGCCATTAATTATTCACACATAAGCTCATCGCAAATCATGGGGTAAATGTCTTATGAAAGCTGCCATACAAGCCATGTATAAACACACTGGGATGCTCCAGGCAGGAGAATCTATCACTCAGCCCTGAAGCAAATCTCTGTGCTTCTCTTACAAAAACAGCTATAACTCTCGGAAACTCGACAGTCTTTCCAGGTAAGCATTAGGTTACAAAGCATGTTTTCCTGTGGAAGCCACAACGGTTTTATTAGTACTATAAATGCTGTTTTATCTTTCCAACTGCTATTTTTATGTTTCCATTTTTATTCTACGGTGCTCAGTTTAGGACAAGCATTTGCTCGGAGGAGGAATGTTTGCAGTTGCTGCTCCCCCACCCCGTGCCGTGGCTGTCGGAGGTTTGCAGCGCAGTGCCATGTGACGGGATCAGCATGCCAACAACAAAACCCAGCTCCACATCGGCTGCAGGACTGGGATGGAACCCCCTGGGTTTCTGTAATCCCAGCCAGCAAAGCCAGCGTCTGCGTGCGGATGGTACCTGGCGCTCGGGTAAGCACCGGGAGGGCAGAGCATCCTGAAAGTCAGGGCTGGAAAAGACACTGAGCCCAGAAATACATATGATGGATCAGGCAGAACCAAGCTGAGAGTGCTGTGGAGATGAGCCCAGCTTTACGCTGTCTGGCCTGATGGCTCCTCTGCTTCGTTTGAACAGGCTTCACCATCCACTTCCAAAGGAAACTGAAGGAAGAGCCTGGTTCCTTTGTTGGTGCACTGACATGGTGTGGGACGTCGGGAGTGTGGGCACACGGTGCTGGCTGGTCTCTGTACAGCTACCAGGGAGGGCACCGAAGCCAGCACCCTCTGCCCAAAATGCCACATTGCTGCCAGTCTCTCCCAGTTCCTCCAGCGCCAGGTTTAACACTGGGAGGCTCTGATTTAGCAGACAGAACTGCAGTGCTATGATGTGCTGCGCAGAGTCGAGGAGATCCTACATCAACGCTGTGCATTACCACCGAAACACTGCCCCAGGAAATTTAAGTATAAGCAGGCAGAATGTTGTTCTAATTGTTATGTTAGTACCTTCTGCAGCAAATTAATGCATGAAACATTTTCATTTCGGTACATAAGTTTGTGTGTGTCTGAGTTAAACATTTATGTTAATGGACCTTCTGGCAGATCTGTAATGTTTCAAATACTCTTGTAGAACATCTTTTTCTAAATACATCATTTAGCAGTTCTTTCCCCATTTTCTACCTGATCTGGGGGCATGCAGGAAGGGAAACTATTTCACAGTTTTAAAAACCTCCTGCTTGAGTAACTACAAAACTCAGCTGCGTTCAGGCAAGGTAGCAATTAAGCCTGCACCGCCACTAGCAATGTAAACTGTATTAAAAAAAAAAATTAAATAAAAGGCACACTAATAGCCAGCATATGCTGCCATCATAACACCCTGCGTCAGCATGCTGCGCTCCCCCCACCACACACAGGCTGAGCCCCGCTCCCTGCACCCAGTCCCGCTCCCCATGGACCGTGCCCGCCCCGAGCATCCTCCTGGGCTGCACTGGATGTGTGGTACCTGGGTGCCCACATCCATGCATGGCGGGCCTCTGCCCAGGGCTGCCCCCTCCCTGTGGCATGGCTCCTGGATGGTGTGACCACGCCAGCTGCCCTAGAAACCCTCTGTTGATATCCATCCTATAAATCTGACAGGAGGATGCACACGTGGCGTTGGGATTGCTGCCAGGATCCTGGAGCGCACCAGGACCCAGTGCTGCAGCGCACAGAGCACGGAAGGTGCCCTCTGCCCCTGCAGGTGCCCATCAGGCTGGGGACAATGGGAACTTCTCCCTGTCGGGGGCACGTACCAGGACATGGCAGATGTATGCACACAGGGCTAGGGGAGGCTGAGGGCTGGCCCCAAACTCTCCTCCAGCCCATGCCTGGACCTCTCAAAACATGAGCGGGTCTCAGACCCTCCCCAGTGCCTGGGGCTGCTCATGGCCCCAGTCCCATGTGTCTGCTTGCTGCTGGTTTCCCCTAAATTGATGTTTCCCCCCTTCTGGCCTCCTTGGTGCTCAGGCAGCTGCCAAGCTCTGCCATGTCACTATCCATTTATGGACTCCAAGCTCCCCTGATCTGGGTAATGAAGGTTTATGTGTTAATTGGAGTAAAGACAAAGATGGGAGTCACAGGCATGCATTTCCTAGCACAGTTGAGCACAGGAGTATTGGACAAGGTCTGCTGCTGCACCCATGGCTCAGGGGCATGAGGAGGAACCCCCACAGCAGGTCTGCCCCAGCCCAGGTGGTCTCCTGACCCCAGTTCCCATGTTTCTGGGCCTTGGGGGGTGGGATGGTGAAGGCTTCCTTGGGAGGTAGATGCCTGGCACCAAGCAGAAGTGAAAGAGCAGAGCCTGCTCGGCTGTGAATTAATGTTGCTGAAAATACCTGGAACAAGACCAGGTTTTATGGGCGCAGCAGCCGCAGGCAGGTCCTGGGGAAGGGGCCTATGGGGAAAGGTCGCTGTAAAGGGTTGAGCACTGGACCGAAGCTGGGCTGAACCAGAGCCATCCCCACTGCCTTCCCAGCAGCACTGGGAGCTGGCTGTGTGCTCCATGGGGAAGGAACTGGCTCAGGTTGCCAGTCCTGGCGTGCACAGTGCCGGAGGAGGACATTTCTGCTGTGCCAACCAACAGCTGCTGCACCAAGGGCAGCCGGGCCCAAGATGTGAAACCTCCTCCCAACTCCCAGCCCACTATCTCTCCGAAAGCAATACCTGTAAAAAATGCAACTTCTCTGACAGAAGCGCTATTGTTCTTGAAATATGTGACTAAATATTACACAGTAAAAGCATTTTCTGTCTTGAATTAATTACATTTCACTTCCCCCCTTCATACGTAAAGGCTTTCGCTGTCCAGTGAAGGAGGCCCTCCTCTCCTGAGCAGATATGAAATTTGGCAAGCCTCATTTATCCTGAAATTTATAATTCAACAGATGCTTTTGCTAACGCTTCTTGATAACGTTGCAGCAGAATACAAGTCTTAATTCCTGGGCATGGGAGGCTGAATGCGACTCTAAGTATTGCTATTATTTTTTCAATCCTCCCTTTAAATATTACGCTCTGCATGGTTTCCAAATCAGTTTAAACTTTCCTGGAAACTTTTATAATAAACAGTCCTGCTACATAATTTGATGTTTTTAAA
Source organism: Laterallus jamaicensis coturniculus (assembly GCA_022605575.1). Taxonomy (NCBI): domain Eukaryota; kingdom Metazoa; phylum Chordata; class Aves; order Gruiformes; family Rallidae; genus Laterallus; species Laterallus jamaicensis. The sequence continues at coordinate 7,435,432 of JAKCOX010000022.1, forward strand.
TGAAAGCATCCAAGCTAATCTATACAAATTAACAGATGTCCTCCTGAAACAGTTAGAAACAAAGAAATGCAGATGCGAACATCATCAGCATCCAAATGAGCTTATTGTAGGACCCTTTAAGGCACATCTGAGCGTAGCTCCAGCCTGTAGTCTACCTTTCAACTTGCAAATGACAGTGTCACCAAACACTGTCCTTCCATCAATCAAGCTGGGTCATGAATATACAAAAGGCAGCAGAGAAGCTGGCTACCTCCTGCAGTTCAACTTGGCCTAATTATCTGGGCCTTTCTTTTTGTTCCATCTGAAGGGTATACACCCAGTCAGCTGCTGGGCAGCCCCAGGCCTCATCACGGGAGGTTACGCACACTGACCCTCCTGCGGACAGCCAATGCACGTTAAATGTGAGCACCAAATGTCATCTTCCTTATTCATCATTATAAAACTTCCCTCCCCTTTCAAAATACCAATCTGCTGCCATTTTCAGACCCTCCCCCGCACCCCTCCAAGCTGTCATTTCGCAGCACTGCTGCCAGTCGAGTGAATTAGCATCCTAACTGATGTGCTGTTATTCTCCCATGCATCCCTCAGATGCGTTAACTAATGACCTCCCCTCAGAAAATCATGCCGGCCTCAGCGCCTCCTCGCCGGCCGTGCAGCTCCAGCCGTGCAGCTCTGGCTGGCTCCTTCTACAGCACAGGAACCACCAAGCCCACGCCCGCCCACAGGAAAAGGCCTTTTCCCGGGAAAAGTCTTTGCCTTTCATCCGGAGCAAATCGGTGCTAATACACTGCTATCATGTGCCACCAGCAGCGACAGGAGCCCAACTGCTCCCAGGCCACCAAGTCCCCAAGCAGTGTCACTGCAGCGCCTGTGCAAGCACCAGGACCCTTCCTTCCATGATGGAGACCCACTCGTGGCAGAGCCATGTTTAACACCGGCTGAAGGCTTTTCTCTGGGAGGGAACAGCCGGGCTGCTTCCCCGACCAGGCTGCCCTGCGTCCCTACCCACACCGCTGGCTCTGCTGCCAGGCCAGGGGCACAGCGCTCATGGGGTGAGGAGACCCAGAGAGCGGCCCAGGTGCACCACACACAGCCATACCTTTGTGCATGTAACCCTGACCGTGACCTGGAGTGCTGCCGGGAGCCGGAGCAGATGGTGCCCCATCCCTGGGATGCTGCACGAGATGCCAAGGCGCGGCAGCGGGCACAGGGACACGGCCCAGCTCCTGTGGCAGCTCTCCCTCACAAATGCCACCCCTGAGCTCTGAGCAACAGAGCCAGGCTTTGACTTTGAACACTTCAGCACTAGAACAGCTTCAACTCTTCAGCAATTTACTGTCATCTGCACTTTTTCCAGAAGATTTTATGTCTGTGCTGCAAACCAGCAAGCGAAAGGCCTTTTGCCTGCCCCGGGTGATAAAACCAGTCCTGGCGAGCACAGTCCCAGCTACGGGTGTCATCCCGTGGCGGTGGGTGAGGCTGACCTGAGAGCAAGCTGTCCCTGCAGCCAAAGGAGGCTTTTGCTCAGGCTTAGATCAGGGGGGTTGCTGTGACAGAGGGGGGACTGTCCCCAGGGAGGCTGAGGAGGAGAGAAGGGCGTCCTGGGGCGAAGGGCTGGGCCAGCCCTGCTGCCACCCATATGCCCCGGCATGGGGGAGGTTGTGGTGCTGGACCCCTCCACCCGCTGCACCGGGAAGGTGTTCTCCAATGTAAAAAGACTTGTGAAACTGAAAGGCAATTCATGTAAGTGAAATACTTCAAGGCCTGAAATTCCCTGTAGGACCCCAGAAACTCTAGAAACGTGTAGCAGAGAAGAGATCTTCAAATCCCTCTTTTGGCATTGAAATCACTTTATACACTACCAGAGCTCAAATGAATGTGGGAGGAATTTTAATGCCTGTAGGTATTTCCTGCCTATGAAGGATTGTCATCTGGAGAGAGGACTGATCTCCAGGGTGGGAATGCCGGGCTTGGCTCCGCACAGCCCTCTCGCTAGCCACTGGCCCTGACCTTGGCCTAGCCGGTGCTCCAGGCACTGATCCTGCCAGTGCCAGCCCTGGGAACACCTGCAAACACCTGCAAAAGTGTCTTGGCCACAGATATGAGAGCCCTGACCCCACACCACCACCCTCCTTTGCTCAGGCACCAGCTCGCCAGCCGTGCCGCACGTCCCCAGTGTGAGCTGTGGCAGAGGTGGGGACTTAGGGAAAGTTAATCCTGGAAATGACCTTTAGAAGGAAACTGTAGCAGAGATGATTTATCAAATAGAAATGAAAGCAAAAATAAAATCTGCATCCCTAATTTCTCTTTTCTTTCAAAGCCTGGTATCTGATTTTACAAACTGTATTATATATGTTTACATTTCTATAAAAGCAAGTGCTCCTTGGAGGAGCAGCTTAGGTAATTCACATTTGCATCATGTGTAGCTATGATAAATAATAAATATGTAGCTGATAAATGGTACTGTGCAACTGGAAGACCTATTTTTTATTGAATGGCTGACTAAATACTCATGTAAAAGTCATAACTTGATGCTTCTTTTACCCTGGGGCTGCAGTAATTTATTGTCGTAATTTATATACGCTGCCTTGGTGAGGGGACAGTTTTAGCCTAGCCCAGGGACTGCCCGTCCCACCGGCTCCTCCCTTTGGGCACATGGCGGGGTGGCCCCAGGGGACATGCGATAAGCAGCACGGTGGGATGGGTCAGACCCCCGTGCATGGGGTGACATGGTGCCCCAAGAGCAAGGAAGCAGCAGCACAGAGTCGTGCCCTGGCGCTATGTGGGGCTGCAGTGCATGGCATGCGGTCATGGCAGAGCAGAGGGATCATCCTCCCCAGGACCTCTGCTTGGGATGACGTGCAGGAGGGGACCTCAGCTTCTCTAGCACTAGCAAGTCTGCACAGTGCTCCTGCACCAGCAGCTCACGCTTCAGAACCACCCGTGACAGGTATGCGTGTGTGCAGACACCCACATGCACCACCACCCTTGTGCACAGATGCCTGTGTGCACAGCACCCGTGCACCCTAGCACGTGTTCTCCCACCCAAACGGGTTCAGGCCATGGATCTGTCCTCATGTCTGCCCTTGTCCCACTCCCGGTGGGTCATAAATCCCCAGCCCAGGGCTGGACCCCTCTCAGGAGGATGTGAGGACCCTGTTCGGATCCAGGAATCTCTCCCTACCCCATACTGACATGGTGAAACTGCTCTGGGGAATTCACCAGCAGCCTAAAATCTGCAACTCAAGCAGGAACAGGGAGGTTCATAAAGCAAAGTCCCGCTGTCCAGCTTGGGAGACAGAGGCCGTAAATCCTGCCACACACAACGGCTGGAACTTCTCTTTAAAAAATGTACAGAGGACAAACCCATCCCTCCCCAAACACAAGTGGGCCCCATCACTGCCAGCCATCGGCAGGATTAATTGGAGAAGGAATTTAAGAAATATATTCCAGGCAATATTCTGCCTTTGATAATTTAGAGGCAGCCATGATAACCACTATTTGTACATGACAGTCATATGAAATAATAAACCTTGCTAGCTATAAACATTACCAAATTCTGACACTATTGATTTATTATGTCTAACAGTGACATCAAACCGAACAACTGACAGAAACAATGTTACAGCTTTAAGAGCAGTTTGTCAACGATTAATTCTGCCAAACGGGGTTTAGTTTTATGCTGGGACTGCTTGTCTAGCAGTTGTCAATCCAAGCAAAAATTACTACTGCCACACGTCTGCTCACGCCAGCCCGAGGCGCCGCTCCGCTAGCCCTCATTACCCCTATCACTGCAAATACAGATGCAAGGCCAGTCCCTATTTAATATGCGTGTTAATTATGCAAATTATTAATTGGGCTGGTGCTTGAGGACTTGTGTTTATGCCCAGATTAGAGTCAATAACTGTATCACACAGCATTTTAAGCCTGACCTGTGACAGAAATAAAGCTGTGCTGAAAGCGACATTTTCTGCTGCCGGCGCAGCGCTGCGGCTGCTTGCCGTACCGGTTGCGGTGGCTGCAGCAGTTCCGCCAGGCTCTGTGCACTGGGAGCCTGTGAGAATCTCTCCAGGAGCCAGGCCACAGGGCACCTGCCCGGCGCAACGGGCCGGACGCACCCAAACATGCCCACGCCGGCACCCCTGGCTCATTCCAGGGATCCGTCCAGCCATTTTCTCTCCCTGCAGGAGCTGGGTTTGGACTATTTATATTCCACTGCCAATAAGAAGTGGATGACGTGATGTTATACGTGGTAAATTTGTTTGTTTTTTTTAAATCACATACATGCAAAGGCGCAGAGACGGCGGGTAAAGCGGCGAGGCTTTTCCAATTAAAATTTACAGCAGACAATGTTGTAAATTTTATACAGTTGTAATGCTTGCTGCAGTTGTGCTGAAATGGGAACTATTGATCAGCCTGATTTCCCAGGGTACACAAGGGGGAAACAAGGTATTGCACAAGCAGAAACAAAACTTTCATTTGTAAAGCCTTCTATTATACTTTACTGCCCTCATTTGGTTCCAGATGCATCTCTCTTAGCAGGAGAAATAAGGTCAGAGCCTCCTCCCCAAAGAACAGCGCAGCCGAGGAGACGGGCAGGGAGCTGCGTGTCTCTGCTTTTGTGGGCTCACCCAGCTCGGGTGCCAGTGCAGAAGGGCAGCAGTGCCAGGACTGCATGGCAGCACGGGGCAGCCGCGTGGTGTGGGGGCTCGCTGTAGCTCCAGGACCTGCGCCCAGAGTGCCGGAGGGGCCTTGACCGCAACAGAAGGGCTGCAGTTCGATGGCAGCGAATCCGTGTCTCTGAGATTTCCAAATGCATCCAGCCAGATTTACTGTGTGGGACTGAGGAGATGGCCCATTAGAACCCAAATGGGACAGCCTCGACCAGCAGCACTGAGGCGCCCACTGGCACCCATTGGCCCTCAGTTACACCACTGAGGAGCGCAGGCTGCAAGTGCTTTTCCTCACAACAAAAACCAGAGAGGAAACCTGTCAGTGCACATGGGGCTGGCGCTGCCACAAGGGGCCGGCATCAGGCACGGCGAGGTGCAGGGCATGGCCCAGGGCATGGAACCCATGTGCACTGTGTCCCGCAGTGCCACACAAAGTGATGGCTCCAGTCCTGGCAGCATGCAGCCACCAAAGGCCTCCAGGAGCGGTTGGCAGAGGGCAGCCTGGCCCGGGTGAGGGGCCACTGCTTGCCCTCCCCGGCTTCACACCTCTGCTGCACCCTGGCACAGCTCAGCCACACTCCAGCAGCAGCCCGGACCTGAGGAGGAAGGTGATGCCACCCAGGCGATCACGGAGTTCGGGGCTGCACAAAAGGCACAAGCAAGCAGGTATGAGCAGCTCTGCGTGGGAGGAACTGGGCAGTGAGAGGCTGGGGCACCTCCTGATGTGCCCCTGAGCCGGCAGCGCCATGCCCTGCTCTGCCCCATGTGCCGGGCACTCATGGGGGAACCCGAGGCATGGCAATACTGCTGGGGCTGGGAAAAGCCCTGAGCTGAGCCGGGCATGAAACCCACGCTGCAGAGGGCTGCTGCCAGGGCAGCACGTGGGGCCGTGGAACAGCACCCCAATGTGCCCCAGGGTACACTGCAGAGCAGGCACTGCCTGGCAGCGGCACTGCCACTGCCCACCTTCTGCTCTGAGCCCTCGGCTTTGACTGAGGTTCACACAGACACACTCCCATCTCCACAGAGAAGATAGCAGTTTTTAATGGAAAACCTGGCACAAACGGAGCTGCTGCCTGTCCAATAGCTCTGGTAGCCTACGCTAAGAGCATTTACATATGAATTACAGCCACCCTCAGACTCAAATATCATGTTCTTTCATGTGCACAGGTTCCTCCGTTCTCCCTTCATTGCAGGAGTGCTGGTCCCTGGGTGCTGAGCTGTCCAGGAACCCCCATGCTGGCTCACGTGTAGTGAAGCTCCTGCTCAGGGTCACCCAGGAGCACCCTTCCCAGGGCAGGGTACCCACCACCCTGCACTCAGGCGCAGAAACCCAGCACTCCCCTCACCTGCGCCAGGAGGAGATCTTGTCCAGCTTTAAATGTGCCACCCGGCGCCACACAGCAACCTAAACCCTACGGTGTCACCTGCCTGAACCAAAGTGAGTTTAAAATACAAACAACAAAGCCAGTGCTAAGTTAAAAGGAGAAAAAAACAGACAATGGATGATCCCAATAATGGGAAAAGATAACAAAGCCCCTGGATCCTAGCATCTGGCACTAAATGCACTTTTCTGTAAACTGAATGGCGGCTTCCAAACTGCGCCAAGCATCACTCCTTTGCCAAGGCAGTAAACAGCTTTTATCAGCAATAATGATGGCATAATCCCAGCTAAAAAGGAAAGTAACATATGGCAGCAGCCCTACAAACACCATCCCAACAAAGTAGGGGGCATTTTTATTACAGCGTCCACTTGCAGAAAACCTGCCAGACTACTTCTCTCTTTTCTCCTCTCTTTTTTTACAGGTTATCATCTTCGCTGTTTGAGCTGAATGTGGCATTTGGGAGTTTTAAACTAATGAGTTCATTTTTCTAGGAAAAAAAAAAAAGAAAAAAAAAAGGGAAAAAGAGGAAGATAGGAAATCCAGAACTGACAGATGACGACGCGCACAAACAGCCCTGGGAAATGAACATATATGCTTAACACCGTGCTGGGGAGGAAGAAATGCTGCAAAGGTGCCACATTATTTCAAATATTATTTTACAGTTTAGTCTTAGGTGTGATGCTGTGTTTGGAAAACAAATATGTGGGAAGTAATAATTCAGACCTTGCACGATTTTTTTCTCTAATGATGCAATATGTTATATAGGAGCATCACTAATAGGTCAGGTGTAAATCAGTGCAAATTTTGTTTACAAGCTGATTTCAAAAACAAAATTAATCTAACATTATTAACCTTTTTTAATGGCTGGCATCCTCATTTATATTTGTGGATCTAATATTCACAAAACTGATTTTAAGCCCAACTGTGTATTTATCAAAACCAGCGTGAGATGTGGTGCGCGGGTGTGACACCCTGGGTGTGCTAACGGCCAGTTCACCGTGAGCTGGTGGAACGGCACTGCCCTTCCTCCCTCTTTTTGGGGGTTTGCTGAAACGCTGCCTCCAAAGAGAGGAGAGGTCCCCATCTCGCCTTGGCGCTGTGATCTCATCATGCAATTATTTGAAAACATTACGATTCGCTAATTATCATGCTAATTATTTTGCCCTATACGTTTGTGTCGTGTGGTACAATTAAACCCGGGGCCCAAACCTTTGTCTGCGCCGTGCAGATGCGGGTGCTGATTGGGGAACGGGTGGGAAATGGAGGAATGCACTAATATTTTTTTGACATCTTTACCTATAAATATTTTTTCAGACTGAAAAATGTATCTAATAGCTCCACTCACTGATGTGCTCTGCAGTTTACCACAGTGTCTATATTTCTGTTGTCAGTTTTACAGTATCTCCCTTCATTAAACCTATCAAGTTTTCCTTTTGATCATGCAACCAAGGCCAGAAGACAGATATCTTCCTGGAACAGAGCAGTCTGCCAAGTCTTTCACAAGACCAGCTTTAACCTCCCTATTGATTTTCTCAACACTGCAGCCATTCATTGTTTGTGACATTTGGCTGTCGGCTCTTTAACACCCTTCAACCAAATCAATTTCATATTTTTGTCAATGCCCTGCTAGAGGATGAGCAAAATGGGAAGAGACTTAGCATGATTTAGAATGTTGATTTTCTAGAGCGGTTTTATCTGTAGTTTTTACAAGCCTTATAAAGTTAATTCAACATGTTTATTTAAGCATATGTAACAAATTGGGAGAGAAGCAGCACCAGAGTTAACTTTCACATTCCCCAAATTGAATTCACAAAGAAAACTAAATTATTACATCAACACCAGCAAAAATAAACGTGTGGCAACCTGGTTCTTGCCAAAAGGCAGCCATGGGTCAGGCAGGCCGCTGCCCAGCCCTGCCTGCTGTGCCAAGGCCGTGTGCCCATGCTGTGCTCCAGCACCCATAGGCCTGAGCAGCGCCGGCACCTCGCAGGGGGCTCCTCTCCTTGGCTGGGCCCCAAAAGAGGAACAATGGTGCTCTGGAGCAATGGGTGTTGGGAACCAGCACCCTAAGAGCTGGAGAGCACCGTGGCCTCGCAGGAGGGAGAGCGGAGCTAGGTGCTGAAGGCGGAGGAACAAGAGAGTGCCGGGCAGCTCTCTCCAGGCCATCTCCACCCATCATCCAGCCATTGTACCTGTCGTGCACCATTTCTGGGTGCTGTCTCTCCATCCCCACTGGCACCCTGCTGCTGCGTGCTGCTGCAAGCACTGCTGGCAGGAACGGGGACATGCTGCCCCAGGAAAGCGATTGAGCATCCCACGACCCTCTGAGCCCAATCCAGGGCACTGGTAAAACACAGCCTCAACCAGCCCAACCCAACCCAACCAGCACTGCTGCAACGTGCCCATCGCCCAAATGATGGGGGAAGAGAGCTGGATGCACAAAATGGGGCTGCCGGGCCCAGCCCCACCTCCAGCCCTCCTGCCAGGCCCCCGCACCATTACTCTGACCCACACACAGACCCCAGGGACGTGTTTGGGGCTGAAAACACCCACGGCCAGGCTGGGCTCTCTGCCCTATCCAGTGCTCCTGTCCTCTGTCCGTTCAGCAGACTGAGGTGTGTGTGCCACCACAGCTGAGCTCCGCAGCGCCCGCGTGCGCAGAGCCTCCGAGGGCAGACACTGCGGTGCGAATCGCTTTACACAGCGTATTCATCTGATAGAAGAGCGGCATTAAAACGGGGATTAACAGCCTGGCAGCTTCAACAGCTTATTTGGAGTCGGCAGGCGCTGCGGTGTAAATATGTATTTAGGGCATTTCTAGGCTGCATGTTAAAGACACGGTGGATTATACCCGTGCCTGCGCACACCTGGATTTATGCTGTGTTTACTAGAAGGCCTACAGATACCGTAGGCTTGGTAAATATTGTTATGGAAGCAGTTACTGCCTGTAATGATCTAGTCTGATCCTTTGTGTTTGTCTACACATCCCCTCACGCTTCTGGTTTAATCTCCTGCCCTGGGGAGGCAGGTCCAAAGACAGGACAAAGATGCTTCTGCCAAGCAGGACAAGGGGCTTGTCTGTCCTACCTACAGCAGAGGTTACCTTCCTGCGTGCGGCCCCAGCTCCTGGGGAGCAGGGACTGTCCTTCGCATCCTTCCCCTCTATTTTTAACTGCTGATAAATTGGAGAGACTCCTGGTTAAACCGTGTTGGCTTCAAGGACGTGGAGGACGGTGACGGTTGCAGTTGACACTTCATTACATCAGAGACGTGAGCGGGAGGGGATGCCCCTGTCCGTCCCCCTACCCCGATGTGGCCTGAGGGAAAGCTGAGGGCTGCTGTTATCCTGCCCATTCCCCTTGGGGTGCCCAGCCCCACAGTGCTGTGGCACGCATCCCTGAGCCTGCCCACAGTGTGCTGGAGACCCCCAGCCCAGGGGAGGGGATGGCTCCCCCGAGCCCCTCTGGCTGCCAGAACCCTCCAGGGCAGAGGCTGTGGTGCTGCCAGCATCTCGCTGCCCACCCTGTGGGAAAAGGCCTGATGAGAAATGAATTTGAAAAACCAATTGTAAAAAATAGTTTTTAAGTCGCTCAGCTCTGCCCCTGGGGAGGAAGGCCTCGGTGTGTTTAAAATACTGTGCTTAAAATAAAAAATAGTCTCCATGTTGGCAACCTATTTTGCTGGGTTCCCGATATTGCTATTTCCACAATCACGCACAGACCAGACCCCTCTTCCCCAGGGACGCTGCGGGACAGCAGGAGCCAAGGTTAAAAATAAAGCTTCCAGGATGGTTTCCCAGCCTGGTGTCCTTCAAACACAGCCTATGCCACACCAGTCCCCCTCTAAACTTCAGGGGATGGGATGGGATGGCACCCCACATCACCCAAGTCAGCACTCCCTGAACCAAAGCATCTGCTCCTGGTCCACCCACTTGTTGAAGGGTGCAAACCCCATGAACCATTCCAGCACACCAAGAGGGACATCAGCACCAGAGACTCCATGGGAGGGAGGCACCCTTCAATCCCCTATGGCTGCCCTCCCTCCCCTGGTGCCTGGGCTCAATACAGGCAGGGAGTACCTGTGCAGTGCCAAGCTCTGTAACTCTGCATGGCCATGTATGACCTCAACTGGGTCCCTTGCCTAGCAGCTCCGCTGGCTTCCCAGCACCACGAAATGGCTGTGCAGGGCTGGGGTGGCCCTCCTCTGCTGTGGGGCTCCTGGGGGTGACCAAGCCAGGGTCTTCAGTCTAACTCTCCCAGTGGATTCTGGCACGAGCTCCCCCGACTCCAGGAGGAACCCCAAGCTCACATCTTCCCAAGGCCTTTCCAGGCTTTTAACCTGAGCCCCGCCACATTTCCGAGCCTGTTTCCCCACCATTTCCCACAGCCAAGTGACCTATGTATGCAACAGTCCAGGAGAGAAACCGTGATTTAACAGCCAAACCCATGAAAGCCGAATGATGCAGGTGACCACGGCTCCACTGGCACTGCCAGCAGCCTGTACCAGGGGAGGATCTGTCCCCAGGTCTGGAGGTGGCTAGAGAAGCAAAAACCCTCAGCTGCCGGTTTCTGGGGTGCCCCAACTGGGACCCTCGTGCATGTTGCTGCTTTGATCAGAGCGGCCTCTGGGTATCACGATGAAAGAACGCACCCAGCCTTGTCTGGCGTTTGTAAATAAGTGGTTTTCCAAACCAAAGCACAAACCTGTCCAGTCTCAGGTGGAAGAGGTGCAAGGCCAAGAGCAGAAGCAGGGCCGTGAAGGGGGAGTGTTCCCCGTTCCCATCTACCCTGATACACTCGCCCCATGCGCCGAACGTGACGGGTTGCTCAGGCCGGCACGGTGAGCGGGCAGCTCTGCAGCCATATGGCTCAGCTGGGGCCTGGGTAGCCTCGAGCAGGAGGAGGGCTTGCTGCCGTTCTTGGGATGCAGCAGGCTCCCATGCCCCCCACCCTGCCCCAGCTCTGGGCACTGGCTGGCACCCAGCCCCAGAGCGGGGCCAGTGCTGGAGCTGCTCTGAGCTGCCCTCCCTGTGATGGAGCATCCTGCCCAGCCAGGACATGGGGCTGAGCAGCCTCCAGCCACCAGAGCCGGCTCCTCCAGCATGGGACCGAGGACTCCCAAAACACCAGAAATAGGATTCAAAGTATTTTTCACATCCAATGGAGTGTCAAAAGAGCACCCTGAAAAATGCATTTTCATATATTTACCGTGGGTTTTAGGTTTCCAGCTCCAAACAGGAAGGCAGGAACATTTCTTGCTTGTAACAGCCCCAGAACATTCTGTTATTTCCCTGTTATTTTACTGTGAGATTTTTCCCACTGTGCCCCAATATCCTCATATTTTCAGCTGCAGTGTGTTTGCTTTGATGATGCCTTAACCTAGAAATATTCTGCCGTTGTTTACCCGCTGGTAGAGCTTCAAATATTATATTCTCACATTTTTAAATCAGTGCAGACACCTGAGACAAAAAGTGTCCCAAAAGCTGCCTACAAGAGCTACATGCTGGTCACTCTTTCTTGTCAAGGTTGATTTATTGCCTCCTTGCTGTTCAATTTCACATTTTGTCCTCATCATATCCGTGGCTCATGATCATTCTAGGCTGACCCTTGTAGGGCAGGCAGGGAATATTGATAAAACAATTATCTGTTAGCCGTTCATTTGATTTTCCATTTCAATTACGGATTGCACGAGGCAAAAGGAAAAAGATTGCATCATTGATTTTTCTACCTTACAACAGTAAAGAGTTGCTTTGATGGTTATAAAATGAATGCAACTCAACCATGCTTTTAAAGGTCATATTTTTTGTTTTACTATATTTCTTAAAAGCCTTAATATATGCAACGGTCTGGGGGCGGGGGAGAAGCCCGTATCATCAGAGCCGATACCAGACCCAAAGCACACGCACGTCCAAGAAACACGGGTGGAAACCCTGTCTGATGTATTCACAATAAACCCCATCTTCCCCAGCACACTCCCTGGAATCACTGCGCAGCCGACGTGGCTCCAGAGCCGAGCGCCTGCCTGCAAACGCCTCTCCTCACATGTAGCTAAGGAGAATTTAACAAGCCGCTCCTGGAAAAGTGGCCTCCGGCTGATGGCAAGCGCCGTGCTCCAGCACCGCGGCATCGCCACGCATTAGGAGCGGGCTCGCTCCTCGCAATATGCAGACGTATTATCCCTGCTACAGGGAACTATGTTAAAACTTCACCTATCTGAAGGGATGATAATGTGCTCTTGCCAGGCAGTGATCCGGGACGGTCACAGTGGCGCGGGAGCGGTGCTGAGCCCTCGGCGCTCCATCACGGTTCAGTGCCCGGCGCAGCTCCGGGGGATTTTCACATGGCCGACCCTGGGAGAAGTTCAGCCTTTGATCAAGGTTTAGCGTGCCTGGAGTGGCCGTGGCACAGGAAAGGGCTTCCATTTTCTGTGTCGTAGGGTGCCAGTGCTGATCTCCTTAAAGCCCCAGAGTTTTCTTCCAAGACTGGATTACGCTCAGCAATTAAGGTAATGAACTGGCTGAGGTAACAAAGCATAATGATCTCTTTTGTCCTCTGAATGCTTATGAACTCGGCTCATTCACAATAGTCTGGAATGCAGAGCTCTCTCCAACACCGCGCGGCTTAAAACTGTGTAAAAATGATTACTTCCATTATGCCTTCATGGTTTGACATTTTTAATTTAAACACCTGTAATATTTAAGCATACTTCTCAGAACCAAAATACCCGCTCTCACAGAATGCTAGCTTACATCCTTGTAATATTTTGACATCTTATGAGTATTATTTTAATGCCTGAAAAGATAATGTGATGAATCCGTCGCAAATATATCAAAATATGTGTATAGGGGCCCGTGCCTCGCTTTTTGTTTCAAAACAATGGGTTTTTCAAAATAAGGCACCACAGCTGAGGGAGCAGCAATGTTTCCATCCGGCGGAATATTGTGTCAGTGAGGGAAACAGCCAAACCACATTGTCTCTGCATATGTGCAGGCAAACGCAACACAACTTTTGCTTCAAATCAAGCCCGTTAACGCCGTGTTAAATACCGGCGTGCACGCTGCAGCCCTTCCCAGCGCAGGGGATTCTCATCCAGCTATTTCACTTCTTTTAAAGCGTTTACTTAAGGCTTTATTTATTTATTTTGAAACATCTGGCTACTACTTTTACATTTTTTTCAAATTTTTTGCATGATATAAACCTTCTGCACTGCAGAATCCGCTGCACTCTGATCTTTCATCTTAACACATTTCCAGCCCCAAATTTCACTTCAATCTCACCTCATCTCTCCATACTACATTAACCCCTGGCAATTGCCTTCCAAATGACCCCATTAAGCTGTAATTGCCTCAGCAGGCCTGCACTTTCGCTTGTAATTCTGTACCTCTCATCTCCCAGACGTTCTCTCAGCATCATTTCGTGTTCTGGCTCCCTTCACTGAGCTCAGCTTATGACCTCGCTGCACCATGGCCGAAATGACTACTAAAAGCATAACAGAGACGGAATTCCATTACTTATTTTTAAAAGTTCTCTGGTGCCCTAATGTAATATTCTTTGGGGAGTGTTGTCAAGGATACCAAGCACCAGCCATTAAAACCTTTTGTTTCCCAAGGCATTCCGTCTTTTATTAATAAATAAAGATAAAGAGAAGCTCATCCACCCTCCAGAAAGTCAGTGTGCGCTTGCAATGCTCTGTTACAACTTCAATCCCTATTCTACCCCATGTACATGGGGGAACAGCTGTGGTGCCCCCCGGAGCGAGGTGCGGTGGGCTGGCAGCGGCGATGAGCTCTGCCTGGCACGAGCTCTGCCTAGCACCAAGGAATTAAAACCCTTCTGCAGCTCCTTTTGCAGGAGCAAGTCCACACAGCACCGCCTGCCTTCGACGTACGCCACCTTCGCACCCACCATGAAAACTGAAGATGGACTCCGAGTAGCCCTATGCATGGACACAGCACGGAGAGGAAGGAAAAAATAAAACTATCATATCCCACTGTCAGGGCTAACAGTCTATCAAGGATAATGGGAATCCCCAATGGGGGTGAGCAAAACAGCATGGAAAAAGCTGGCTAATCCTTTAACCGGGTTTGTGGCTCAAATGTGTTAAGGAGGAACCTCCCGCTCACGGCTGTTGTGAGACGGCCAGGAGACATATATTTCAGATTGAAAATTAATTGGTGCTGGATCCAAGCAAGCCTTTGTAGCAAGCAGTAACCTTTTCATTTTATGGTCATGACACTGAAATATTAAGAGCCCTCTTCTCCCATAAACTATATAAACAGAGGCACTCTGAAAAATGGAGGTAGTTTTTTTCTGTGGCAGAGAAGGAGTTTTACTCTTAATTCATAATAAAACTTAGTGCCGAGGCCGAGGGTGGTGGGGAATTCGTGCTCAAAGGGTGTAGGCAGAGGGGATGTCGCTCGCCTGAGACGTGATGGTGGGGCCGGGCACCTCTCAGCATCCGCCTCCTCGTACTTGCCCGGCACCACTGGCAGAGCTGGCTGTGAAGATGCAGCGGCAGCTCTGGCAGCGCAAGAGGTGGCCATGTTTTGATCAGCACCGTAACTCTCTCCCTGGGGTCAGTCAGAGGATGGCGGTGCCATGGGGGGTGTCTGCGGTCCCCACACAGCCCGCTCTGCCTGTGAGCTGCACGCACAGAGCGGGGGGCAGGCAGAAGGGCTGCCGGAGGCTGTCCAACACCGTGGCATGTGGCAGATAACGCTACAGACATGGCAGAATGGCTGCGTGTTGGGACGGTGCATTGGAAGGGTCTTCGCTTTGTGTGTGACCTATTCAGTGTTCCCACAACTGCCAGGCCAGGTCAGCTCTCCTGATCCAGGAGATCCTGATGGCTTGGGGTGACTTTTGTAACCCTACATGTGGCAATAAACAAGTTAGGGAGGATTTTTAGCCAAGAAATAGATTTCACCCAGGGCTCCCAAAGAAAAACAGATTCTTGAAAGCCTTTAATTTCTCCTCACCAGAAGGATGGCCAACAGCCCGTGTCTGCGCGTCCACGAGGCAGGGTGACACTGCCCATGGCAGCCACTGCATGGTTCTACACTGGGCTCTGTGCAGGCTCAGGTCCTCCTTCACTTGTGTGGGGCACCTCAGCTCTGGCACAGCAATGTGGGGCAACGTCTGTAAAGACTGGCCTGCCCCCTGAAGTCACCTCCCCCTGAAGTCACCTCTCTGGTCACCTCCTATGCAGAAGCTGCACAGATAAGATGCTAACATCAGTTGCATCACTGATCTGTTCCAAAGGTACCAAAGGAGACAGAAACTAGACCAGAACTTTTCCTGTAAGGGGTGGCTTTGGCTGGCGGCTCCCCGAGCTCAGCTGCTCCTCTGGCTGCATGAGCTGCACGCCGCAGCAAACACCACGGCTCACCCGGTGTTTATTCTACACACCAGGCAGGAAATTTCCATTTCATGCATCACTCCCATTCTGTACCGAGCTGCGAAGTCAGTGCTTACACCTCACACAAAGCCAGGAGGAACTCTAATTGCTTTGGTGTTGCTCCTGTTTGAGATCTCAGCTGAGGCTCATTGGGCGCCAATGCTGTTTGCTTTCCAGCAAAGCTCAGCTCCTCGAGCGAGGAGCAGAGACAGGGAGCTGAATGAAAAGGCAATCTAAGGCCTCCCATTATTTTTGTTTTCTTTACAATGAACTCTGATTCTATCACACTCTGCTGGCTGGGAATCCCAGAAAGTGCCCAGACAATGCCATTTTTGTCAATGCTTGGGGCAGTGATGCTCAGCACCAGCGAAGGCTGCAATCAGCGGACCCAGCTCCGTCCCGGTCCAGTTAAAGGCACAGAGCAGCCAGGATCACCTTTACCTCCACTGGCTTTTCACAAGAGACCATCGTGGCCTCTGCATGTCACCTGCAGCCAGGAGCACGCTGGCACCCACTCCCCAGTGCCCAGGAGCAATGCTGTGCTGACATACCTTCTCATGCAGCGATTTCGCTTTTCCCATTATCGGCTCAAAGAGGACAGGAACTTGATGGCCTGTTCCATGCAGGGGTTACACATACGGTGCCGAAACGACCCCCAGAGATGTTACAAACACCCAACAAGTGAAATCACAGCAAAGTCCCTCCATCCCCCAACCTTCACGGTGTTTCTCGTGGGTCCAGCCACTGCAGTGACACAAGTCAGAGGCACTTCACTGCCACTTTCTGAGTGACAACGGCACTCAGAAAGCAGTGTGGCACCACGGCCACAGCAGAGGCAGCTGTGAAAAACATGTGCTGCTTATGTTCCACAATCCTTTTCCTCCCTTCCCAGAGAAAAGAACTAAACTAAATAACTCCATGCCCCATTTACTTCTCACCTACCTGGGGTGCAGGAGGCATCCCTGAGCTCTTCCTACGAGGCGTGCTGGAGGGATGCAGCAGCCCGGCAAGCAGGGGGAGGATGAATCAAAGAATCACATTTAGAAGAGTATTTTCTGAGTGCCAGGGATGCTGGCAAAGGAGAACTGCACAAGAAAAGCTGCTGAAAAGGACCTCTGAATAGTTCTTTAGGTTTGATGCTCTGGTTGCCATGTACATCAACACCGCTGACATTGCACCAAATGGTGGCCAGAAAAATCCAGTGTGAAACAAATAACCCACCAGCACAGCCCGCCAAGCGAGCTGAGGCGAGCGGCACAGAGATGGCGCCGGCCAAGAGGCCTCTTAAAGAAGAGCAGAGGAGCTCCCAAAGCTTTCAAAGAAAATCTCCAACCTGGGAAAATTTCCTGTTTATTTCCAAGACTTCCCCATCTGTGACAGTACTTCTGCGGGTGATCTGGAGCGCCAGCCGCAGGGAGGGCCTGCAGCCATGCATTGCACAGCTCCACTCTCCTGTGACCTTCCCACTGCAGCAGGACAGCCCTGGGACAGCCTGGGGACCACCGCAGGAGCTGCCGCACGGTCCCGCTGCCCGTTCAGTACTTAGGGAGCCATGTTCGGCGTGACAGCTTGGGGGGAGCCAGCCGCCAGCCCTGCTCTCCAGCTGGAGGCAGCCTGGCTTGTGCCGTAGCCGGTACCTGCACTGTGTGCAGGTGCCCTGCTGCGCCCATGGTCGACACTGCGGCACTAGCCAGGGGAATGGAGACGTGCTGGTAACATCTGCCTCACACAGGCACCGACACAGGCCTGTCAGGACGCAGCCAAGCGCTGCCCAGACCAGCAAGCAGCACCATCACAGCCCACACTGCGGTTCTGCTCAGGGTGAAGGGCACCAGCGGAGATGGCAATTTCACTACCAAAGTGCTGAAGCCACCAATGCCCTGACATGACCTCAGGAAGGAAATGCAGCTGCTGAACCTCTGCCCATGAGAGAGTGGCTGGAGGAGGCTTGGCAAGGGGGTCCCCTCGTGTTGGGGACACTTCCTGCTCCCCTCACACATGAGACACTGGGGGACCTTCCAGATGCCACCCAGCTCCCGGGAACAGATGGAGAGGCTGGTGACCTCTCAGGGGCTGCCAGGACAGGTTTGCTCTGTTCAGGGCCAAACCCCTCTGAAAGGACACTTTTGGCATCACCAGGAGCCCTCTTGCCATGTCTGCTGAGCACTGGGATTTTCTCCTTCCCCTTCGGATGACAAAAGGCCAATAAGGAAAGGCAGGGCCAAGAAGCCCAGGAGGGGCTCAGGCCCCGCTATCTCATCACCGCTTGCGGCCCGCTATCTCATCACCGCTTGCGGAAAGCCCGCAGTGGAGGGCGCAGGCCCAGCTCCTGCTTGGAGTCTGCAACAGGCTCCCAGGCGCTTGTGAGGACCTGCAGACAGGCAGCCTCATTTCCCCCAGGAGCTTCTGAAGGGTGGAAGAGCCGGTGGGCTGCCCCGAGGTGTGATACCACCACGGCGCAGGGCACTGCCACCCCTCCAGTCCTTACCCTGCATCTTCTTGGCTGTCAGGGCTCGCCTGGCAGACACAGCCAGACCTTTACTGCAAGCACACACGTCGGCAGGGCTGTTTTTAATTGAAAAAATAAATACAGGGGTCTGAATCGCCTCCCTCTGAAACCTGGACCAAGAGTGAGATCTCATGTTTCCACCAAAGCAGTTTTCCTTTCCATCCTGCAGGACACAGCTGCTGAGCTCCCTTCCCCGCTCACTCGGGCTCCTCAACAATTTTAACTCCTAATTAACTCCTAATCCCTGAACTCCCAAGGAAATTCTTGGTTATTTCCTTTCCTGCCCTACAGCCCTGGCACCGACAGACGGAGTGAGCACTGCTCCTTCCACTGCAGCGACTAACCAGTCGGTGATGCTAACACCTTGCCCAGAGTTACTCACTCCACATTACAGCAACCCTTGCACAACAACCTGAATGAACTGGAGCTGGGTTCTACAGCTCACAGCAAGAGCTGAGCAAGAACGGGGAAAATCCTTGGATAACAAGGTCCCCAAGCCCCATTCGGCAGCCCTGCTGCGGGGACCGCTCCAGCCAAGTGCTGCTCTGCAACGCAGGCAAACGATGGACACTACAGCACCTACAGCCCCCATGAGAAAAAGCCTCGTACGGAACAAAATACTCTTTTTGTAGGTAAAAATGATACGAAGCAGAAGCTGACGATAAATTTTTCCTTTCAGTTTTAATCAGGCTTCCTGTTGTAAAAGCTCAGCAGACAGTGACGCGAGACACTGCCTCCCAACTTCGGTTCACCTTTGCCGTTCCACCAGGGACGCCGTGTCAAGATTGTTCAGCTTTTTTGATGAGTGCTGCGTGGGTAACTAATGTGTAAATGCAGATACGTATAGAAAGCAGTTTTGACAGTGATGTATTGCAACTGGTTCCAGATGTCGGCGAGGGATGCTTGGCCAGGCACCTGGGGCTCGCCTGCCATGGAGCTGCACCAGCACCAAACCAGTCTTCAAATAGATCACAAGGCTTTAACTCTCCAATTATAATCTTATTAAACAACCATCACTCGAGCTTCTGCTTCTCCTCTTCCAGGATGCCTACAAAATATCTCTGTGTTGTTGCTCACATTTTAATTTTAATTAAGGGGAGATAAGCTGCAATGCGAAGCTTAGCATTAAACCCTGCAGTTTGGCTGTCAATGGGAAACTTAAAAGCAAGCTGTTGAATCAGTCAAAATTAACCTTATATTAATGTTTAACATTTTTAATATCGCTACACCAAAACGTGCGCATTGCACATGCTAGATATTTAATTAGATATCTCCTAATTGCTAAAGTCAATGTTGAAATGGCACAAGTACTGCATCTCTCATGGAAGACGGACACAGGTAGAGGGTTTGGAGCAAACTGCTGTAAAATCCCTGAGGAACACACGTGTCCAGCCAGGATCTGCATCCATTATGCCAAGGGCTGGGGAATCGGCATGCGCCAGCGTGAAACGTGTCTCACCAAAACAGCTCTGCGGGTCCCCTGTTCCCCTGCTTCCTGCTCCCCACATGGACCCCCCATCCTCCCGACACACTAACAAGGGAATCTTAGACAAAAATAAAGATCCATTTGAAAACCTAAATAATTAATCAGCCATATTCAATGGATAATTAACGCTGACAAGGGGTGGCCAGAGGGGTACCGGGCAGAGGAGCAGCATTTAACCTGGGAATGGATCAAGTGGCACTTCTCATAGCCCAAGTGTTGTTGGTAGCTCAGCTCCAACATCAGCACTTGGCTTAAAGGGAATTCTTTAAACAACCTGTCTGTCTGTCTGCCTCCTCTGATACAACTGCACCCCAGTCACGGCTCTCGGGGGATCGATCACCCTCCAGGCACTCCCTTGGTGCGGGGTGGTACCCGGTGCCTGCTCCTTGATGGAGACAGCTGCAGGAAGCAGGTGCGCTGCTCGCCACGGGACAAGGAGCAGACTTTTGCTGCTGATCCCCTTGATCACATGGAATGGTTCAGGACGCGTTTCAAACAGGAGGTGTGGTGTGGGGACCCATGCCGTGGCGCCGCCACAACACACGCTCCCCTCCCACCCAACCCTCTCCATCCCCCGCCACCCCGCGCCGTGCTCGCAGCCCCCGTGATCAATAACCTTATAACGAGTAAACTGTTTAACTGGAGCCTAATCGGGTGTGTTGGTCCTGGTGTCACTGGGCGTATTGATCAGGGGGAAAAACAGGCAGACCAGTCTCTGTGACTTTTCCAGTTGGATCATCAAATTTATTTCTAACCTGCATTTAAATGATCAACCTGTAAAATTTTATTATCAGCACAGAATACACTAATGAATGGGGCCAGATAGCACAGGAGCCGTCAACTATTACTTCCTTTCTGCTTATAGGGCTTCTGTTATGACAAACCTTTATTAGCCTTTTGCAGGATCCCATAAACCACCTGGAGCTGGGGCTGAGCTTTTCCTCCCTCTCCTGCAGCTGGAAGCACCAAGCCTGTCCTGGCCAGGACAGAAAGTTCCAGGGGCATTGTGATGGACCACCGAGCTTTTCCAATGGCATGCTCTGCATTTTGAGACAGGGAATAGGAACTGAAGGACCTTTTGCTTTACTAAAGCAGAAACTGATAAAATATGGCCTTTCCCTGCAGTCAGTAAGGCAGCGAGGAGTGAGGTGACACCGACACCTCACAGGCAGCAGGGTAACATGCACGAGCATCCCGGTGTGAACAGCCATCGTCCTCACCAAATCTCACCGAGCAGCACAGCCTCCTGCCAGGCTGTGTGACGGGGACAGACACGAGGACACGGCTCTTCCAGAGCACCGTCACTCTTCCCCAGCCCTTCCTGTTCCTTGGTGCCTCTGCACGAGGAGCCACCAGCACTTCTAGACTCAGCTTGAACGTTAATTAAAGCACTGCATTAATTTTTACTCTGGTTTTCTACTTCATTTTCTGTGTCCTGGCTAACAAACTGGTCAGGAGTTGTGTCTGGAAAATCCCAACATGATTTGGGCAGCTAATACCGAGATGGAATACCGGGCAAGTAATTAAGATGGTTGGATAATTGCAAGGAATGTTAATTCTTCCCGGCTTTGTAGTTGAGAACAACGGAGGGTTTGCGACCGAGCCCTCATCAGACATCACGCGCCATGCGGGGAGCGAGTCGGGGAGCGCAGAGCCCAGCAGGTACCTAACACGTGTGACAAACCCCTATAGAAAATTCCCACTATTCTGGGTGCTCCAATGCTGTTGGGCACCTTTCCCTGCCTGAGGAAGAGGAGGAGGATTATGGTGCAATGGGGATTACAGGTGTATCTCTTCCGGAGGAAACACGTCCCGACTCAGAATCCTCTGCAGTTTGAGGGAGTGTTCAACGTCCCTTTGCCAGCCCCCAGCTCTGCACGGGCCGGCCACCCTGCACCCGTGGCACCACCAAACACCCCCTCCCCTCCTGCACTTGTGCACTGCGGGGGGTTTGCTGTGCTCATGGCTGCAGGGACAGAATTCACCCACCCGGCTGGACCATGGGGGTCCCGAGTGCCACCTGCAGCCCTGTCCCAGTCAGCAGGGCAGGGTCTCCCCCCGCACACGCTCCGGCCTCTGCAGTACCAAAGTCACTAAGGCACACGCACGTTTCGGCTCTGCCACGTGCACTCAGACTACAAATCAGCAACACATTTAGAGAGTCATCCATATGCATCTCATTCTAGGTACAATATCACAGGAGCTGAGATTCGGGCTTCAAACAGACAGGATGTAAATGCAAGTAGGAAACATATTTGGAGGCGAAGTTGGGAGCCCTTTTTCCCGCAGAGAATCCTCAGCGTGGAATGGCCTGGCAGGCAGGTTCAGTCAGGCAGAAAGGCTGAGATCATTCAAGAAACAATTAGAAAGCATCATGTGGGGAGCGGAGTACTTAGCGGGGAATGCACCCTGATGCTCCGATGGGCTTTTACTCAATTTAACCACGCATCTCGAAGCCTCGCAGCCTCTGGTACCCTCTGGTACCCTCTCCTCTCGCCTGGGCAGAGAGTTGGGAGGAACTTTCCCCAAAGGTTTTTTGAAAATAATTCCCCAGCCCGTGACGGAGGGAGCGGCAGCAGGCAGAGGGGGCACCTTGTGTTTCATGAGGTGCTCACAGCATGGATGCCCCTGGATGGAACTGGGACAGCTGCCCTCTCGCTGCCACGCCCGTCCTATGGCACGAGGGTCTGGCCTGGCTGGTGTCGCAGTGGGAGGCACAGAGGGGGAACATCCACCAGCTCCCTGTCTAACACAGGGCTGCTGGGACACATCCAGTCTCCGCAGGCACCACCGAGGTGCCAGCTGAGGTGCTCTCCTGCAGTGCGCGGCAGAGGAGCAAAGCCAGGTTCAAGCATCGGGCACCGGCTGCCGCCTGCCTAGAAATGGCACTTGGAGCCCAGTGCTGCCAAGCGCCACAGAGATGCCTGCGTCCCGGTGACACGTGGCCCCACACTGTGACTTGAACTAACAAATATTCCATGATCTGGATGTGAAAATCTACAAATGGAAATTACTGTGGGCACACGGTCCTTCGCCAGCCAAGAGGCAGTAAAAGGAGTTAAGAGACACTGAGGAGGCATGGTCGCTTATCACAAATATTCTCCAGAAAAATAATAATAATCATCAAAAATTGCATTTTAGGACATCGACATTAAGAATATGCTGCTTTAAAATGTGCTCTTTATCTCAGAGACAGCATGAGTGTACGCCATGTGATGGAGCAGTTGCTATGGTAATGCTCTTTACCGAACAGCAGCCTAAACAAGTGCATAAAGCCCATTTACAGCACACCGTGTGCGAGCCCATGGCACTCGGGCAGCACGCCGGCATGGGAGCACCGGCCCCAGACCGCAGCACTCTCAGAACCGTGTAAATCCAGAAGGCTGGAGCCTTCTGTGGGAGTGGGGTACAGCCTGCTTTACCCCCAGGTATGTGCTGGTGTTGCAGGGCCCCAACACTCTCCCCATCCCCATCCCTGTCCCCACAGGACATGTCCCGAGGACAGCGATGAGCTGTGGGACAGGGAATTTACCTGACAAATGTTCCTGCCACCCGTTCCCCTTGCCACCCCACTGCAGAGGGGCCGAGGGGTCCCTGCAGGGATTCCCACAGCCCATAGCAGAGCAGCCATCCCCACTGAGGCCACTGGTGTGGCCAGCCCTGTTCCGCCACCCACCCGCACGCTGCAGAGGTGCAATCCCCGTGGTCAGGTCCTGGTGCACAGGGCAGAAAAGCAAAGCTGCGCGTTCCTGGAGGCCTTTGAAGAGGAGCCCTGAGACAGAGGGTGGTGGGACACCCCAAAGGGACAGCCATGGCACCTTGTGCCCTTCGTGGCAGTAGGATGGCCGTGCTGTGACCCCTGGGAGCAGGGCAGGGACAGTTCTGCCCTGAACTGAGCACCAGGGGTGGGCGGCAGGGCCGGCCTCTCCGTGCCAGCCAGGAAGGGACCCACCACAGGGCAGGGCCACAGCAGGGAGAGGTGAAACAGCTGTCAGCCGGGAGCAATGGCAACAGTCCCCTGCACACCGGGCCCAGAGTGCTGCTCGCAATACATACACACACATACACGCTGCACACGTGTGTGTGTGCATGGGAGGATGCTCTCTGTTGCATGGCTGAACTGCTGGGCAGCAGCAGGAGCAGCTCTGGTGAAGGGGCACCCCAGGCACCCCCGGGCAGGACCCTCCCTCCATCCAAGCCACAATGCCCAGCACCGCCGGTGGCCACCCGGCTGCACCAGGGCTGGGCCCTGCCTTTGGAACCGTGGTGCCCGCGGTGTCCACCATTCAGAATCACTCTTCAGAAGTACCATGGCACAAGGAGGCCACCAACCCAAGTTTGTGTTCTGCCACCATTTCCAAAACTTGTTTGCAAACATTACATTTTTATTTTACTTATTTAGGGAAAATTACACAATTCTTCATAGCACAGTTTAAAAATAACTCCACTATTAATGCAGGCCCTTTATTTAATCACTGGCTAATTTACTCCTGACAGAAAGTAAATTCCACTATTTTCTGTGAGGCTTTATGAAATTGCCATCATTTTTAATTAATTCTTAATTAAAATATATTACACCACAGCTTCTACCCATCTCTCTTGATATTCTAACATAATCAATTCAAGACCATTTACATATCATTAATTAAAAGCCTTCCTCTCTCATCCTTAAAATCATAATGAGGCTCTATTTCTCATTAGCAGCCTTTAAGGGATAAAATAACAATACAGACAAGAATGAATGGTAATTTCAAAAACCTCTCTTCTGCTCCTGCAGCCCCTCGGACTGGACAGCGACATCCCAGAAGTTGGATGCTGAAGGAGTTCCCCCATGCTTGGCAAAAACAAATAAATAACCCACCGTCACACCGCAGCCCCCGTAAACACCAGCCCCCAATTAACCCCTGCTCTCCATTTCCTGCCCCCAGCGCCCCCGGCCAGCACCCAACCAGCATGGCTCAGGGCAAGGCCGCAGGCGTCCCCTCGAGTCCCCGGCCCACCCTCGCGCCTCCACCTCAGTGCCTGGCAGAGGTAGGACGCATGTCCTAAGCAGCTCTGTGCGCGGCACCAGCCACGGGCACTGGCCATGTATCCCCCTTGAGCCTGAGACCACACTCAGGGGATGGCTTTGTCCCCAAAGCCCCAGAGCCAGCGGCAGAGCGGGCTGTAGCTCTCCGGCTTCTGTCCAGGTCATGACTCCCACACTGCTGGCAACTGCCACACACAGGAATGGTTCGAACCCCAAGACATTAAACACACACAGCGAGGAGGACAGACACAAACTCCAGCTCTACGTGCAGTGGTTTCCAAGCACCTGTGGGTGCCAGGACAAAACCCAGCCCGCCAGTGGGTGCTGGAGAGAAGGGCTGAGCCAGGGAAAAGCATTAACTCCCAGTAATTAAACTCCAGAGCCGAGGTACGCTCCACGCGTTCATAAATGAGCTGTGATATATGCTGCTACTGTAAAGAATTACCACTTATTGATAACGAAAGGTA
This sequence comes from Laterallus jamaicensis coturniculus, assembly GCA_022605575.1. Lineage (NCBI taxonomy): Eukaryota > Metazoa > Chordata > Aves > Gruiformes > Rallidae > Laterallus > Laterallus jamaicensis. Next base: position 7,460,377 of record JAKCOX010000022.1, read on the forward strand.
AAAATTAACCACCTATTCAACGATTCTTTTCCTCTTCCTGAAGTTTAAAGCCACAGACATCTCAGGAAAGATTTACTGCAACTCCTGCCTTTTAACCCACAACTTCCAGTATCTGGCTGCGAGTTGGGGCATTAATGCAACTTCCACCGTGATTATTTTTATGATTAGTGTGAAATAAAATTTCATGGCGTATCTTTTGCCTTGAGCAGCCGGGACAATGACTGCCTTTTTTACACTCAGGAAGAGGCTGAATTAAACCTTAATTTGTTATTACCTTCTTCTAACGCGGTTTATTATTCACAGCGATTCCTGGGCAGACCCTGAGCAGGGAAGGGAAGCAGAGCTACTATCAGAGAGTGACAAAAAACAACACAAGTAATAGACAAAAAATCAGATCTATGTCTCGGGAATGTTATGCAGAGTTATTGTCACCAACATTAACGATATCTAGGTGCTGCATATCAGGCAAATCAGATTTATATCACTGTCTTCTGCCAATTGCAGGTGCTCCACCACAACTTGTCAAGACAGCCTGTCTGAGTCTTCACACGTCAGACAGAATCACAGCACTTGGTGTTTTGGTCTGTTGACAGCAATTTATTTTGATGTGTTGTCACAATACGGAATTCTTCGAGGCTCTGCACCACGGTGCCAGCGAGTCCTACTGTACTTTCCTGCTGCCAGATGCTACAGGTTCGTAGAGGGAAAAAACACTGACAATTTATAAAAAAAGGGGGAAAAAAAGAAAAAAAAAAAAAAGAAGGCAATTCTGTAAGTGCTGGGAAGATGCTGGAGCCCAACAGTGCCCTGTGAGCACGGACAGGGTGGGGAGCCCAACCCATGCCGTTGGGGACCAAGGGACAGGCTTCTAACTCCAGAGGGGACCCTGCCCTTACCCACCTGCGCCTCATGGCACTGGTCCCACTGCTTATGGAACCAAGCACAGCACCAGACCGTGGACTTGGGTGAAATTTCACTGACTGCAGCAACTGTCACACCATGGGCACTGCCCTGTCTTCTCCTTGTCCCAAACAGAGCAGGGTACTGCAGGCACCAAGTCGCAACCCCACTGCCAAGCCAGAATGAGTCCCTTGGCTTCGGGACAGTGTTTAGGACTTGACTTTTCACTTGCTGTTCAGCTCCAACAGAAACAGTTTCCACTGGGGGCCAGTGTCAGTGAGCAGGGGATCCTCGGCAGGGAAGGGCGGCAGCGCCAGCCCACTCATCCCAGGAGCAGCGTACCCCCACTTCCCTGCCATAAGCACCAGGTTCGGGTTTGCTGGAGGTGGCTGTGGAATGGCCTCATAAAACCCCAAACCAGCCAGGGAGCATGCAGCCTCCCACTGCCACAACCAGGGGGGTTCTGACTCCTGAGCCACTTCTCTGGCTGCGGAGCTGTTTTGGGGTGGGTCTTCCCCTGGCCTCACTGTCCCCCCCCATGTCCCACTCATGCCCTGCTGCAGGCCGGCAGGAGCAGCATTTCCTGAGGAGGAAACCAGGCTGACTGCGAGTAAAACAAGAAAGGAAAACAGAGCAAGAGGTAAGTAATAGCGGGGAATTCTGTTCAAGGACTGCCTGATTAGAAACAACCACATTCATATTCAAACCTTTTAGAAGCCAAGTTGCCTTTCTCAACAAGGTGTCTCTGCGGATATTTGCCCTGCTTTGTTATGGGACTCCTGACACTTCTAATAGAGCTTCTAAATAAAAAAAACCCAGTGCATTTGTACTGCCAGGCAATAACCTTCACATTTTACTCTTCATTCATAATGAAAATTAAGGGCACATGACCTGCATGCTAGGTGGCTTCCAGGACCACATGCAAGCAAATCTATTCCTATTCTATAAATGTGGAGAACGTGTCGCAGTAAGCACTGCAGCCGTAAAGAGACCGGCGAAACGCATTGGGGGGACTCTGGCGAAACATAACGGGCACTGCTGGTGCTGCGCAGCCCCAACACCACCTCGAGAGGCCGCTGGCAGGGAAAGCCTTCCTGCGCTGTAGGAACGCCGCCTGAAAATCTGTTTGTGATTATTTTTCATTCAGAAATATGATACAATAAAGATATCGCTATTATTCTGTGTTTATACTGGAGGAAAAAATAACTAATGCAATTTGATCCCGTACAAAAGCACAGCGCTCGCAGGAAAGAAGGCTGTAATTTGACAATCAACCCGCATGGAACAAGCCTGATGTGCTGAAGTGTTTATTCCAAAGGAAACACTTCCCGAGAATATTTCAGTGAGATGGGGTAACAAGTAGAGCACTCATACAAAAAATATCAGTGTTCAGGAAAGAACCATCAGCACCACTTCATACATGTCTGTGAACGGCCACATGCAGCAAAGAGGCGGCTCTGGAGGAGCCGGCGCAGCCCAGGGGCATCCCTGGCATTCGCCGTACCGTGTGGTAGCCCCACAGGAGCCCAGGCCCCTCCGATCACCCCGCTGCTGGGAAGGCAGAGAGAACCAGGGAGGCACTGGGAGGCAGCAGGAGAGCTTGATCAGGAGCTGAGCCAGTCTGGGAGAAAGGGAATGGTTCTCTGGGATGTGGCCAAGGTGGACACCATGCACAAGGTGTCCAGGGTTTGCTCGGCCAGGCAGGCCGGGTGGGCAAGCCTGAGCCCTGCCTTGAGCAGGAACAGCAGACCCATGCTACAGGGAGCCAGCTGGGAACAGGAGAGCTTTTGCCCTCCTTCTTCCTAGAGGAAAGGCTCCTGAGCATCCTCTGCAGCTCTGTGGCAGAGCCCGGCAGGCTCAGGTCAAGCTGACACCATGGTTTCTCACTGCTGCCTTTAAGCAAGCTCCTCCACAGCTCCTCATGCCATGGCTGCTGTGCTCTGCCAGCCAAGGGAGGGCAAAGCAGGGGTACAGCTGCTGAGGCTGCTGTGTTCCCAACACCTCCCAACAGCACCCTGGGTGTGTGAGGAGTGAAAATCTGTGTGAGGAACCGTGGGCACGTGTAAGCACTACGAGTGAGAGAGTTGGGTCTGAAGACTCGGTTTGGGCAACCTGCCACTGGATCCTCGTATCCCAGCGATCACTGTGAGCAAATGGAGTCAATGACGCGGACGCCAATTAACACATGCCACTCCGATTTGCTTTTCTGTGCCATACTTTATTAAACACTTTCAGATGTAATTGAACAACATTGTTACACAATTAAGCACCATCCAGTACTGCACTTTAAAACAAAAGCTATGACAGTTCTGTACTCTATTAGCGCTGTTAGATACTGTGTAATGTAGTAAGTAATTAAAAGCTAAAACTACGGTACTGTAACAATCCTAATCAGACTCCAATTCCTGTAGCAACAGAAGTATATTAATTTTTTAATACAATGCGAGTAACTCAGCATTATCCTACAAAACCTGCATGTTCCCTGCCCCAAGAAGAGCCAGAGATGTCCTCTTCTCATGCTGGCAAATGTGAGCTAACCCGCGACGCCGTCAGCACAGCACAGCACCAGGGAAGGGCAGAGCACCAGCCCCATACCACATGGGACAGGAACACTGTGCCCGGGGGGACCAATGCTCACAGCTTTCTCACCATGCGCCGTCACCCCCCGAGCACAGCCTATAGGGTGAGACCTGATTCATGGGCATGGCTGTTCCTTACACACATCCACGCAAAACCTTCAGGGGCTGGTCCTGAACATCTTGGTCCTCACTGCTGCCCAGAAAGGACAGTGTCTGTTCAGGTCTCGGACCCTTACACTAAGTACAAGAGCTGTTCACATTGCTTGTTCTCTGCCTTCTGCACCAAAGGCTGGGATATGGGATGTAGAGCAGAGAGATGCTCCTCATCTCAAGCCAAGCACCACACACTGCACCAAACCTCAAAACCTGCACAGTTCCCTGGGAGCGTCACAGCCTGGGCTGGGAAATCCGAGCTTCAATTTGCCCTTTGCTGGCAGTGTGCTCCTGGGTTCAGGGAAGAAGGTGAGAGCTGCTGAGCCTCAAAGCCTCCGTGTACCCCAGGAAAGCTCAGAGCTCTGGGCTGTGCCTCCCACTGCAGCACCCTGCACCAGCTCTCACCACGAGCTTCGCCTGCACCGGGAAGGAGCGGCACATTCTTCCCTCAGAGGATGGGGAAGGAAGCACCGGGAGTTGGGGAGATGTAATTACAACACTGTAGATTAGTGGGATGAGCAGAACTGAAGGGCAAACAAAAGAAGGTTCTTTCTCAGAAAATCTGCTGGAGAAAAATAAAAGGAACTAGAACAAAAAAGAAACCCAACCCAAAGAAAAAGCCCATCCCTCCCTGGTCTCTGCAGGCTTTGGAGCACCTGGGATCAAAACCCGAGACAAGTGCAAAACAATCTGAAGTCAAAGGCTGACGAAATGCCACCAGAGCCCCATCCTCATCCCTGGCTGGCTGCTTATCCCTGCCACGTGAGCCAACTCGGATTGGAGTGGATGAAGCAACAACTAATGCAACGCTGCATATTAATGCCCATCAGTCTCCACAAACCCCAGACATATTTGCATTTGAAAGTTAGTCAGGATTCACACTCTCGGTGTCTTGGGAACAGCACTACCATGTTTATGTTTAGTGCTGCATTATTCCTGGGCGCTGTGGCCCACGGAGCGTTTGATTTACAGCATGTGTCAGTATAAGGTGGGCACACAACTGGACTAACGCTGGGGACATGACACAACGTCCAGCGCAACGTCCCTGCTCAGAGGCAGGAATACTGCCCCATTCTGAGGTATTTCTATTCTATGGGGATGTAAATTCAAAGCTATATTTTTAAAAGCTAGTAAATCACTAGTAATATACACACTTCTGATAGGCTCCCATTACATTTATTATGCAAGTTTGGAGATTCAAACCATTAAAACTTCGGAACTGTGTTACAGACACTACAGCATCATAGTTAAACTCCAGCTTGTGTACCCACAGAATGGGATGAGGACAGAGACTCTAATAGAGGCTAAGGAGAAGCTTAAACGAAGGACTACAACGAAGTGTGAATTAATGGAGGCAACGCTAAGGCACATCCTGCAACTGGAGGGCATGTTCTGCGGCCAGTCCCTCTTCTTAGAGGAAGAAATCTATTTGGTGCTGGTACAGAACAGTGTAACGAATTTACTCAGCCTTTCCATATACCAGTGGGCACTTCAAGTGGATCTGATAGTCAGCATCCCTTGGAAAGACATCGGGAGCCACAGGCTCTTCCCTGGATCCTCTCTCTTTTGGTCATCTTGCACTGAGGCTGCTGGAGAGCTTTCAGAGATGTGCAGACTGAACTCCACGCTGCCTGTAACTTTCTTATCAGCTACAAACTTCAGATTATTGAGCTGTGCTGTTAAGGTTATTTATAAAAACCCGTGCCTGCCAGCCTTCCTCCTGAGGTACAGCGAGGATGTATTCCATGCACAAAGCACAGTCCCTGTCATGTTAGTCAGGACCAGGTACAACAGGACTGACGGACAATGACTTGATCTTTTAACCATGACTGTAACGAAGGAATCCGAATTCAGCCACACCCCTACACCAAATATTCCGGACATGAAAAGGGTCAGTCCTGCAGACAGAGATGCATTGTCCCCAGCAGCAGGAAGAACGTGACCTAAAACACATTGGTGCACTCGGTGCCCCCAGCCGAGGGGACACAACCCCCAGCGACTGCAAATGCAGCGCTTACCAGCAGCAGCGCAGCACAGACGCTCAGCCACCCAAATGACCTTTTTTCCCTTCAACGGTCTTTTTGAAGCAAAATTTGTGGTGAAGGCTTCTTGCTTAAAGAATATATGGGCTTATGTCAAATGCATCAGCCCAGGGACTGATAATTGCTCGGGCTGCAAAGGCACTGGGGCCAGGCAAAGAGAATAAAATGGTAAAGGGAGTGCAGCGGTTATTTATTAACTTTAGCCCCCAAAGCCTTGCTGTATTCCCAAACCACAGTCCTATTGGCATGAGAGGCTGCTGAGATGGAAATCTCTTAACTGCCTCTCCTGCTTCGGAGCTCGCGCTCCCCTCCGGTGCCGAGTGATGAGGTGGCTTTAATGCTCGCTGGAGGTACAGAATTTAATGCGCCCCATAAAAAAATCATGTACTGCCCTAAAAAAAGGCTCAAAATCCAACAACACCCCTTTTTCACTCAAGCGCTTCCAAAACAAAGTCTGTATCTGAACTCTCTCCTCTCCTGGGTTGGTGTCACCCAACACCAGTGGTAGGCAACCCCCAAAGCTCGGGTCTGCTGCACCCCCGGCTCCGGGGCTGGGGAACCCATGGCTCCCTGCCTGAGGAAGGTGCTGAATAGCAATGCCAGCCTCACCGGCCCCGCTCCTGGAGAAGTTCTGAGATTTTGCCTTGAGGCTTAGATGGGATTTAAGCGCTCCCTTGCCCTTCCACTGGCACAGGGTGGGTCTCGGCCGCAGCACCTGCGGGTAGCAGAGCACTGGCTACAGAAAACACTAACGGGAATCGATGAAACCATCCCAAGTAACAAGGAAAGGAGCCACTTTCACTCATAAGGACTCGTTTTAAAAACAAAGCCAGCCACGAAATCTGTGCTGCCACCCGTGTTGTTTGATGTTGACTATTGTTACGGAAATAAAAGGAATTTGGGATTGATGTCATTAAGAGGGAAGGATGAAAAATCTCCAAGACACTTGCAAGCACAGACATCTTTCTGATACACAAAATAAATACTTACAAATAATTCTGACTGGTGCTGGAAACCAGCCTGCTGGCTTTTGGAGTGTTTTTTTTACGGTTGTTGATTCTGGCTTGTAAGAGAGAAGTTCATCAGGAGGAGTGCTGGAAACCAGTCTTGCAATTACTTGCAAACATAGTCACAGTCTTTGGAAACTCCACCCATAGAGCTGCCATCAGTGTAGTTCATAATCCTAGATTTGAACAGCTTTTCTGACTGCAAGCTGTCTGGGTAATTGCTAAGCTGTCTGAGAGTTACTATTGAACTCTGTCCTTTTTTATCTCACTGACTGACTACTATTTGTTATTAGTCCAAGTAATAATAATATATTAATGCACATGCTTAATACACAGAAATATATGTTTGTATTGAAACTGCACTGCACTCTGCACTCTTAAGTGTAGAAAAGTACCGTGAGCAGAGCGAACAGTCACACAGAAAGCCAGCTATCATCTTCCCAAAGGCCACACAAAACCACAGCCTCGGTGTTCAGTGATTCCTACACATGAAATGCTTTGCACTGACCGGCATGCTGGAGAAGTTTCCTAAATCACCCCTGAGCGAGTGTCCCTGTGCTGCACCATGGTCTGGACGCAGCTGCCCTCCTGCAGACCCACTGCCATCCTGCGTGGGTGTGAGATGCTGCCCTTCAGCAGGGAAAGCGCTCCCTCCTCTGTTCTTGGCAAAGAATAAGGATAATCTCTTGCCTCCATGTAGGAAGCCTAATGTCTGTTTATGCTTCTGAAGCAAAACACAGCCCAAATTTGAGTGAATGGGGCACACTTCCTTCAGGTGTGGCATGGTGGTTGAAAGTCTGCATGTCCCTGTAACCCAAGGAATGTGGTATCTCAGCTGTGTCTATCTCACTCCCTTCAACACAAATATTGTCAGAGTTTATGCATAATATTGATCACTCCACCACCACCTCACCTGGCAGAGTTCCCATCTTCAAAGAGAATACATGTGCACTGTACCCTGGTTGGAAGTTGGTGCAATCAGTTTACTCTTACAAGGAGAGCTGTGAAAGCTGGCTGAGGAAAACAATTCTGGTTTGTTGACCTACACAGAAAGCGAGAAAGGACCTGACTAACAGGGTGAAGCATCCTTCTGCAGAGGCGGCATCCTGCAGTATGCATCCAGCCTCTGCTCCTTGCTGAAGCCTGCCCACAGCTCCAAACCGACCCAGGGCAAAGCACAGCCGTATAATGGGAGGAGTCAGTAAGTTTAATTCCTTATTAGTGAAGCACTAATCAACAATCCAAATCAAGGGCTGGGTTTTTTCTTCCACATTTTATGACTATTGTGATGGGGGAAAGAAAAAAGGACCATCTATGCTGCGAAGAGCTGTTCTTTCAGCTACTACCTGCACGTGGTGGTTGGGCAGAGTACGGACGAAGTTCCTGACACAGATGACCTGCCAAGAGTTAACTGTGACTCTCAATATAAACCATGCTCATTGATGCATTGCTCTTTAACCTGAATCAGGAGCCTATTTCTCACATTGTGGCATTTTTCCTTTTTGCCAAGACTCATCATTTTGTCTCCCATAAAGGCCCAGACTCCAGAATTATTTGATTATTTGATCCATTGCACCCTGTCCCTAAAAATGTATTTGTAAGTCTCGTATTTGTGCAGGAATGTCACGTAAGAAAATAGCAGAAACACGTATTTTCAGTCAGTTTCATCTGTGGAATTCTAGGCTATGTAAGATACAGAGCTCTTACTGACTGCTAGGACTATTTTGATGTAGGTCTTAAAAGTCTTTATTGTGAGGCTTTGATTTTTTTTTATTAATATTCCAGTGCAGAAGAATTGCCATTTCTTAAATTGGCCACTCCAACAACAAACTACTCCCTCTAGAAGAGGATCGACTGCAAGAGCCCAGCACGTTCAGAGCAGCTTGGCCTAGACCCAAATCCCCGTATCGCTGATCGAATCCTGGACACAATCAAAACAGTAACAGAGAAACCAGCATAAAGCCCGGATATTAAAGCTCCACTGCACCGGCCTCGGTCAGCACAGGAGCCCAACTGGAGGTGTGAGGGGGTGTGAGCCAGGGGCTCCCCTGCTCGGGAGCGGGAGCGTGCGGCACCATCAGACCTGATCCCAGCACACAGAGTCCTCCTGATTACTGATGAATTATTAGATACAGCAATTTGTGTGATTTTAAAAAATACACAATTTGTATTCAAATATTTCATTTTCCAGGCTCCTTTCGCTGCAGAAGCAGTATAACACATGCTTTCTTATGTAAATAATGCTTCAAAACAATCGCACGATAATTATTCAGTCCAAACCAAACAACAAATACTAATTAAACCGAAAACAGCACAGCAAAGAGAAGCATGCAGAGGGCCTCGTGTCGTTACCAGCCATTTTAACCTAAAATAAATCCTCTGAGTAGGAAGGTGCCATGGAAGGATCTCCACCTAACTTGTTGTTCTGTTATTTGCACAGTTTTAATAGGATTTTTCTATTAATCTGTGACAAACCATGAAATTTTATATTTTCACCATGACCAAGCCATGAAATTTGCCAACTTTGTCCATGATTTACACTGGGTCATAGTTATAAGGTCTGTTATGCTTTTTAACTAAATAACTACTGAAGCTTCCCCTTTGGACAGAATGAAGAATTTGCCTATAATTAAAGCAGGGATTGTTAACTGCTGGCAGTAAAAGTTTACAGCATTGTTTGACAGTCGCAAAGATAAGCCAGTAAAACCCCGGGATGCCGTGTCTACCTGCGCTTCCCACATTCCCGAACAATAGGGTTATATCTCTCAGCATCACGAAATCAATCTCAGATTAGGTAATGAAATATGCACCAGCCTTTTCCCAGAACCTTTGACAAATCACACACAATCCTAAATCTTCATAAATCACGATTAAAGACAAGTATATCATCACCAACGCATATATCTTCCCATGCCTGACCCAGAGACTAATGAGAAAAGGCCTAGACTATCTCATCTGATTAATTAATTCAAAATGTCTGCTGTTATTCAAATGTGAGGCTGGTATTATTTGAATAACACTTGACAGCAGTGCCTGAAGATATCATTTCTGATTTGTGAAGCTGCTGCTGCATAACTGATGATAGTTTATGAAAATGTTCCATCGAAGCTGCTTTTCTTGGCACAACTGTGAAAGATTTTCTGGAGAGAAGGTTTTTTTGTCAGTCGTTGATGTTGCTAACATTGTCAAATATTTTCAAAATCTGTAACATCTTGGAAGCCCTTTTTTCCCAAAGCCTTGCTTGAATATTAGTTTCTTCATTTTCTAAGAATTAAATATCTCAATATACAGAGATGTGTTTGCAGCAAGGCCAAAGGCAGCAGAATTCGACCCTTCCTTCCCACACCACCTGTTCTTTGCCAGCTCAGAGGACAAAGCGTTGTCTCTCAGGGTCAGAGAAGGGCTCGGGGAACCAGCCACCTCCGACCAAAGTCATTTTACTTCAGGTCCATGCTCAGTGCTGTGCTCGCAGGAGTATTTTTTAAAGACACAAGGATAATCCCATAATAAGATGTGTGTGAGCGTGAATTTTGACAGAAAACACCAGAAACAATGATGTTGCTGGATGACCTTGGCTGGTGAAGGCTGGTGCACCTGCAGCCGTGCTTGGTGTTGCCGGACAGGGTCTGGCCATGCCAGAGCGGTCGGTCCTGTCTGCTCTAATGTCCTGACAGGCAGAACCCTGCCATGGGGAACGAAACCTGGCTGTACCCCCGCCCTGCTGGGAGCCCCTTGGAGAACAACCCTGTCTCAGTTAACAGAAGCCTTCCAGTTCGTATGGTGGTCAAGCGTAGTGGTGACCACACGCACATTTTATGTCTTTCTCTGAAACACCAGAGTCTCCTCTTTTTTCCCAGACTGTGGTGCCACTGAAAAGCCGAAGCCAGACTGAGAGCCCAGCACCTCTTCTGCCCAGTGCCCATGAAAGCAGAGACTGGTGGACACCATTTCCCAGGGATTACCAGAGGAATCAAGGCTGCGACGGTGGGGGTGTCACCAACAGCCAGAAGCCACAGTGCCCAGAGCATGTCCCGGTGCCGGGGAGAGCCCAGCCTCCTCCTGCTCACCCCACGAAAGCACCTTCCTCTGCCCCAGGCCACCTACATCCCAACCAGGGGCCTGCTCTTGGTTTGCAGCCCAGAGAGCACGTCACACACAAAACTTACAGCAAAGTGTCTGGTGGTTTTTTCCCTGAAGCATTTATACACTGGAATGTGCTAGGACACTTGTCATGAGGCCTTCTGAGGTGCTGCTATTAGGAGTAATTTACATTACAACTCTGCACCAATCTTTTAACAGGAATCTTCATTTCAAACTTGCCTTCTTTCCAGCAGCTAATGAAAATTAGAATTTTATTCTAAACATACTATACCACAAAACACCTACAACCCGTTACAATCAATTTTTTTTATTAGTGGATTGTGAAATGTGACGCCATGCTCGTAACAGTTTTAAAACTGTGCTATTCTGAAGCTGTGTAGCCATAAGCACTAAAAGAGAGGATGTAAAATGTATGGTCTAAAACGAATATAAATCAATCATTATGACAGAAGTAGCACTTATTTGAGAGTCAGAAGTGAACAAAATATTCTGTGTCAGCAAAATGTCTCCTGTCAAAACCTGCTCTTTAAAATTTCACTACAATGTGCTGAGACAAATGTCCTTTGCAACTCCGTGTAAGTAAGCATGTTCTAAATCTTCATAATTCAAACCTTCCTGTTTTCAGGCGAAAAAGCAAGCTGTAAACAGTGGCATGTTCCTGCTGATGAAGTAAACACGGTGCTTCCAGCCACGGCAAGCATCAACTGCTGCTGCCTCCTCCATCAGCTCCGGCCCAGGACAGACAGCCCAGCCCCTCTGATCCACCCCTGAGGAAACTGTGGGGAAGGCACATCAACACTTTTATCCAAACTGCTCCTTTCTTAAGAGTGAATATTAAGCTTGTGAAGGTCGAAAGATCATCAATGAGAAGCAATATGCTTGCACATAAATCACTTGGAATGCTGGCACGTGTCTCCCCTGCAACCCACGGGTGGGTGGGACAGGCACCAGCAGTGCTTTATGCCGCACACCCAGGTGCCCGGCCAGGGCTCTCCAGTTGCACCAGTGACTCTCTGCCCCCACCACAATTCTGCCAAACATGCCAAGGAGGGTGCTGCTGCAACCTGTCCTGCTCCCATCCTGCATCCCATGGGATGCTCTGCAGCAGGCTACGTCTAGTCAGCAGGGTACTGTTTCCTTTGTAGCAATCCACACCGCAACTTTAGCAAGATCCCAGCCCCCTTCCACCCTCTTCCCAGACCCACTCATTCCCTCTCTCTATGCCTTTTTTAGCATGCTGTTTACCTTTGATTAGCTCACATGCATTAGAGCCCAGTTAAATCTTACAACTAAGCTATATGGGCTAACAGTGTCTTTTTTTTTCCCTCCCCTTTATCCTTCCCAAATGCACCGCAGGTTCCCTCCGAGATCTGCATTATGTCACTCTTCAGTGTATAAAATAAAGGGCATGCAACTAAATCAGATCTCCATTCTTCCTTACTTGGGATGACAGCACGAGCCGAACACTTTTTAACTGGTCGCACTGTTCACCAGGCTGCCTCTGCCTTAAAATATATAACATAGCAAATTTAAGACTTCAAAAGGGTAAATGACCACAATTTATGTCGTCATACTCATGACAAAGCAACCTTTTCCATGCTGAAAATACTGGGGAAATAGACGTTGGGTCTTTCGAGCATGTCCCACGTTTATGGGAAAGTGAGAATGTAACAAAGGTTTTATGCTTACTCGTTCAAAAGAATGACCATGGGGTTTTCAATAATACATTTTAAACTGGACACAATCTGCCAGAGAGTCTCAAAAGGCAGTATATTAAAGGTCTGGGATCCATCACAATTTCTAAAAAAATCAAGCCCCAAAACAGAGGAGAGGACAAAGACAAAGCAATGGCTGTTGGAAACAACCTCTTCCAACTCAGGCTTCTATTTTTGCAACTGTATACATTAAAAAACCTGTTTGAAGATTAAAAATGCATAAAACTCGGAACTGACATTTATTTCCTGCAAAACAATCTATTTTTTCAGAGCGACTTTTTCCAAAAGATGATAAACTCCTTCTCCTTATGTTGTGCCTTAAGACATCATGTGCTTTTATCCTTTAGCAAAATATGAACCAGCTACTAGGCTGACAATGCCAAGAACCATGACAAAATGGATTATTAATGAGAAACTGATCTCCAGAACTCTATTAATTTATGTCTTCCTGTCGGATCCCAAAGATGTATCAGCCCTCTCACTCAAAGAAAAAAATGCCAACATTGTACTTTGTTTTAAAGTTCTGCTTAGATGAAGAATTCATTATCCAAAGCACTGTTGTGTTATTTCAGTCTTCTGGTAGAATAAAGATTCTTTATCAAATGGCTTAGAAAGTCGCTGACAAGTGCGAGGATCTTGCAAAATATATTTACATCAAAAATTCAATGAGGAATCTTGGAATTTTAGCCTTTTTTTCCCTTTTCTCGGCAGCACTCCTTGCCTCATTCTGACCTGTCAGCACTCTGGAGCTAAAGACCAGGAAGTTCCAGCTGTAAAAACCTGAGAAAAACTAACGCGATGGTGAGCTTTTAAAATTCTTAATTGTCCTAATTATTCCACCGCGAAGGAAAATGATCTAACATGTAAACAGAAGGAATCAGATTTCTTTGTCGAACACAAACAGCAAACACATAAAATATCCTTTTAAGCCTCCCTGAAAAAAATCTATCTAATCTATGCTTATCATAATATTTATGAAATAAAAAACAGAGAGGAAAAATTGCTGTAATGTACTCTGGGTGACCTCTGCTTTCGAGAGAGAATGAAAACAGCCTTTTGCTTTTCAATCCCCATCAAAGTGGAGTTAAAGGAGGGACAGCATTCCCTTGCTCGCTGCCATTAATCATTGCTTTCTTCAAGCAAGTGCGTATTAATTTCTGTCATCCCAAACATCATCGAGTATTGTTACAGCACCGTTCACTCCTCATTCACCACCAGTTGTTACCAGTTTCCCTACACTGAGCAGAGACAGGGTGAATCGTGTGGATTTCAGTGTTAGAGGCCTTTATCCCTGGGGTGCTGACACCAATTAAGCCATTTCAAGAAGAAATGAGAACAGGCGCAACCCTTCTCTGTAACAAGAGCTTGCACCTAGCATTGGCAGGTTGCCATCCGCTGCTGCCTCGCACTACAAAAACACCCTGCCACAGCCCGGGAATTATACAGCGTGTTTACATTCCAGCTTCCCAGCACCCTGGCACATTTTTTCAGATCTCCAGTGCAAAAATGCGGTGCAGGGGATGGCACAGCCGCTCTGCAAACAGCCCTCCCGGATACACGGCAGCTTTCGGGGAAGGTTTGAGAACTAACCCAGCCTTCTCCCAGCGCCGTGCTTTTTAATCAATTAAGACAACTGCTGGAAGAGCTGAGCGAGCACCAGGAGCACGGGCTCAGGGTCTTCTGCTGAACCCCAGCCTTGGACACACACATAAGACAGCCGACGACAATTTTACCACTGCAATATGACAAATACCCTAAATGCAAAAATTAACCCTTGAAAAATTAACTGAATCTTCCAGAATTAGAGCACCATTCGGGCTGACTGGCGACCAGCATCCTTGCACTGCTGCCACCGCATCCGTTTTCGTTTGGGGGCCTGCAAGAGCTAAAAAAAATTGCACATTTCAGAAGAGTTACCTCAAATCCTTAAAATCAACACCTTTAATGAGTTTAATTAATATCATTCGTACACTGCTAAAGTGGGTATAGAGATTTGTCAAACTCTCTGGCAATACTGTTGATTTTCTCTGACCGCTTTAGATCCAATCATTCTCCTTGTTTCAGACATTTACATCTGCTTTTAAGTTTTTATGGTTGCCTGTTGGCAGGCAGCAAAGTGGAGCTGTCGATGCTGCTGCAGAATAATGCAAGGTTTGTTATGAATTAAATATTAGAAACCTTAACGCAGCGGCCAATAAGAATTATTTGCCTTATTAAAGCAGCAGAAGACGCTGATTAAATTTTCATTGCATTGCAGTCTTTTTCCCATTTCTGCTTTCAATTCATCATTCTAATGTATGAAAGCCTTGCCGAATAATGGCATGGGGACTTAATTTCTGGAATGCAAATATGGCAAAGAAAATACCATAAATACCCTCCCAGAAAACATTAAACAGTCAGTTCTAATTAAGTGAATACTAACTAAGTAAATATTCTCTTAAAGGAAAAAAAAAATAACTCAAGATGTCAAGAATTCCAAGAAGGAAAGCACTAGAAATACAGGCACACAAAAATTATATGGAGCTGTGATGACCTGAATTTCACAGGAGGGAACGAACTACGTTTAAACAATCGAGTTTTCAGATACTGGAAGAAATTTGCCTATTTATCAGCACATACCAGAAGACACAGTCCTGTTTTGATTAACTGAGGTTGCAGCGCTCAGGTACCGCGAGTAAATACACCGTAGTGCGTGACAGCTGCAGCACGACTGCGCTCAGTCAGGTGATCCAGATGGGTTGGTTTTATAAAGCAAAACATGTTAATGCTCCTCAGTTTACTGGCACGGCACCCTTGAAAAATAAAATCCCTTCAGTGGAGAAAAAAATAACCCTTCTCATGGCAAAAAAAAAAAAAAAAAATAGCGAAAGGTATCTGGAAATTCGACTGAATTCACCAGTCAGCGACTGACTGTACATCTGCACGAGAGGCAACGACAGGTATATGAGGGGAAAACGGTCAAACAAAACCCTGTAATCGTGTGTCCTGTGCTGAAGGTTGTTCACGTTTCTGCCTTAATGTGCATCAGGAAGAAAATGAACTTCAAGTATCCATTTCCCCTAGAGAAAATCTCTTCCCTGAAACTCTGCAACTAATGAAATGGGGATCTATAAATAGCAGCATCATTACCATGAGAGCACTCGCTTTGTACCAGTCCCTGCATCTGACCCTCTTTACACTAATAACTAGTAGACTTCAATGTAATTCCTCCATAGGATGATCAATATTAGGACAGTTAAAATGTGATGTACATTTAAACCGGGGAGTATATTTACTGACCAGGCTTGCTACAGCAGAAGAACGCGCAGTGGGATCTCGTGCTGCCTCTCCCTACTCACACTTACTACGGAGTTCCTCATTGTCTGAAATGAGACGAGCGCTGCTCTGCAACTTCTCTGGATGTTCTGGAGATGTGCACGGTGACAAGACAAAAGCCCTAACACACCTGAAACGTTCCCTGCTGAAATCTCTCTCAATGAACCTCATTAAAATGGTTACTCTGCTCCAAACCTCATCTACTGTAGCGCTGCTGTAGCAAACTCTTCCTTAAACTGTTGAATACAGTAAGTGAGCATTTAATGATTTGGAAACGTGGTTTACTTCCAGTCACAAACCAGCATTTTCCCAGTGCAATACAGAGATTGTTTCAAAAAGTTAACCGATATTTAATTTCACTGCTGGTTGTAAACTGAACCACCCTAAAAGATAATGCAGTCCAGGAATCGAGGGGAAAAAAGGAACTATTTATTAGGTGTCTATGGAATAGTCTGCTACCGCATATAATTTATTGATACTGAGATATTTATGCTGCCCTTCATTAAAGGTAAATATTCAGTTACATTTGCATCTCCCACATACAAAGAGCTCAATTGTTCTGCTAATTTCATATCTCTTAAAATAAATATGATAAAACGTTCCAGTGGGTGGATGAGTTTAAAGGCTTTTATTCTCTGTGACAAAATTATTGATGACAACATATCATAAATGGCACTTACTCCATATACACATGTCACAAGAAAATGTAAAATATTAGAACAGTTATGCATGCAGGAACATTTACTTTTTAAATGAAAATATAACATCCCAATTTTAAAAACCATGTGGTTAAATCCAGAGAATGCATATAGAGAAAAGAGAGGACATGAAATTCCACGTGTGCTTCAGCCGATTTTCTTTTTGCTAACAGGTACTACACATGTACTAAAATTTGCTTGACTTTATTTAAGCCACAAAACACATAGTCCACCAGCAAACTAAAGACAAATGGTCCGACCAAACAAAGCTTTCAGGCATGCTAGATGCTTTCCCTGTCTCCCAAAGGTACTTGTTCAGTGTGGGGTTTTTTCCCTCCCCTGTTTGTTATCACCCTTTAACTTATTAAATATTAAAATAGCCCACAAATCTGCATTCTATACCAAAATCAGCAACCAAAGAAAGTAAAATGTATTTAGAACATACTGGGGTGGAAAATCCTGTTCGTGTGATTCAAACAGACTGCACCTCTCCGGAATACATTATCGTCTGTTGGAGGCAGTGCTGGTGGAAGGGTGTGTGGAACACAGTGCCCACACCAAGACTTTCCTGCTACAATCTTGTTTTAATCATTCAGACATACCTCTGAGAGCCT
>JAKCOX010000022.1:7480000-7517500 GCA_022605575.1 Laterallus jamaicensis coturniculus
TTCATGTTAGTATAATTTGTTCAAAAATGGTAATAAATACATCCTTGAAGTCAAATAAGAATCATTGCACAATCCACTGTAACTTGTTCTTACCAGTGGCAGTTAATCATGCTACTAGGATCTCACTTGAAAGAAAATAAGCAAACATTTGAGTGTTCTGTAATTACCAAACTCACTAAAAGCACACTTACTTCTTTAATCAACAAATATATGAAAGCAGGCTTTAAATACCCTTTCAAGTGTGCCATCCTGGCTGTGAGCAGCTATTGCTGAAGCGAAGCAGCGATCCCATCGGCAGTGAGCGAACGGACTCTCGCTGCACTTGGCAAACGAAGTCAGAAAACCCTGATACCCTTTTGCTAGAGGTCTAGCCATGAATTATAAAAACAAACATTCTGAGTGAAAGCCAAGAAAAGCAGGCAGCTGAGGAAAGCCTAATCTCTTTGCCTCCAGGAGGGAAGGCTGCGCTTGGGCTCACCCTGATCGAATGGAGGGGATATGGATACTGTACGAGTGCTAATAGATTACTTCTGTAACGATTGGAATTACACCCAACCCTGGATTCAACACGCAGCACCAACTTAACACAAGCTCCACAAAAAACCTGATTGATCCTATTCCCGTTTTAAAGACAGGCAAAGTGAGCATTTGCATGGCAGCAGAGCCCCGGATTTGCTACCACTGGGATCACAGCTCCTCTCCTCCCTGGAGCGGGAGGAAGGCTCCTTCATTCTTCTCATGTGAAACCCAGCAGAGCTGGGCTCTCATCCCCAGCACCCTTTCCTCCCAAAACAATACTGCTGGGGTCTACTGCTACCACCGAAGTTCAGGTTGGCCACAGATCACTGTCCTTATTTAGGCCTTTTGTTCAGGAAGGTGAAACTCAAAATTAGCAGCTGGAAACCAGTGACACTTTCTTTTGCTCTCTGTGAGAGGAACTGGTGCGGCAGCTTCAGGAGCTGTTTTGCTCTTCCCAGATTCAAAATGGCTCACTATGATAACTGAAGTTCCTGGGATATAAATTGCTGATCGGACCCTCTGGGCCA
Source organism: Laterallus jamaicensis coturniculus (assembly GCA_022605575.1). Lineage (NCBI taxonomy): Eukaryota > Metazoa > Chordata > Aves > Gruiformes > Rallidae > Laterallus > Laterallus jamaicensis. The sequence goes on from JAKCOX010000022.1 coordinate 7,481,047, forward strand.
ACCAGTTCAGGAGCTCCTGGGAAGCGAATTCAGAATCACAGAATTGTAGGGGTTGGAATGGACCTCGAGAGATCATCGGGTCCAACCCCCCTGCCAAAGCAGGCTCCTTAGACAGGAAGGGTCATCAGGCTCTAAATGAGACCCACACTATGGAGCCTTTGTTGGTCAACAGCTGGGAGTGTGGCTGGGGAGGGTGGCTGGTGAGGGCTTGCAGCTCCTGCGGGCGCCAAGGGCCGTGGACGGCGGGCAGGGACCTGCAGCGCACGTGCTGCTTGTCCTGCGCTGACGTGAAAACCCCTGTGGCTCCGGGGAAACCGCGGTGGTTTGTGTCTTATGTGGTTCATGTTAAAAATTTCCCAACAGTGATAGACTTCAGCTGCCAGGATCAGGGCGAGCATGTGCATCCAGCATGAACAGCCCCCGCACGGAGCTCTGGGGGATTTTTTTATCCTTTTTCCTTTCTTTTAAATAACTATTGGGGCTCATAACAAGCACTGTCACTCCAGCACTACTCCCCTGATTGACTTTGCAACAACGATCTGTGGAGGAGATGGGCACACAAACAGCAAACATTCTGCAGGCACTCAGGCAAAGAGGACTAGAGAGGCTTGGGTCGGTTTTGTTTTGGTTTTATTTTTTGATAAATTTTTCTTCCATTTCCAGGATTATTTCTCTGATATTTTGTTAAACAGTATTATAAAAAGAAAACCAGCCACGAAACTGTAGTAAAGCAACTCCGAGGCTAAATAAAAAACACACACAGACCAAAAAAACAACCAACAAGCAAACAAAAAAACCCTCAAAACAGGAAAATCTGAACTAAAACAAACTCTGGTCTTTGAGCCATCCTAAGCATCCTAATACTGCAGAGGTCTCAGCACAGTGATCTTACGTATCATATATGCTCTAATAAATAGGTTCAATGAGTTGAGTTAAGGGCAGAGTTTAACTATTAACTCCAAATTTCCTTGCTCTTATGGCTCTAAGTCAATCCCTTAATGTTACTCTAACGCAGTTTCTGGCAGTTGAATAAAATCTATGGTCAATATTACAACCCTTCCTTCCTAAATGAAGGGAAATAAACGTGTGATTTACATAAGAAACGATGGGCAGTGCCCTGAATGATAAATGTCCCAGGCCCATGGGCCAGGCATCTGAGCCGACCACTTGGCTGGAGCTGGTCGGACCCTCATCACCCCAATCCCAAAACCAGCAGAACTGGCAAAAATACCTCCAGGCAGCCAGAGTGCTCAGCACGGGAGCGGTGAGCAGTCAGAGAGGTTGTAATACAAAGCTGTAAGATATATCTAAAATAATACCACAAAAATCAGATGACACAAAGAATTCTAATACTTTCCTTTTGTTAAGATACAGTAACTGAGAATACAATGAAATTCTTCATGTTCAGTATCTCCCATTAGATCAATTAATATTCAGAGAAAGGCTTTAACATGAAGTTTAAATAATCATAGAAGGAGAAAAAGAACCACCAATGTTCTAGAAGCTTCTCTAGACCTTTCAATCAATTTTATTTATATGCAAAACCAAGAGAAACTCAGAAAAAACAAAGCTCCTCCTGATGCTAAAGCTCTCAATTTACTGACAGGCAAATGGCTTCATGCTGCCACTTAATCTCATTTCTTGCATAATGCCCTCTAATTAGCATATCAAAGTGAATTAATACTTCTAGGGCATTAGCAATGGGAAAATCTGCTCCAGGCTTCACAATAGCAGTTAAGCAAGAGCCAAGAAATCCTCAAAAACACCACAAACCACTTTGCATTGCAAAACTGTTCAATTTATTTATCCTCTCTCTCTAAACACTTTTACCGCACACTGTTTTACTACTGTTCACCAAACAAAATGATAATTGCCAAAGTTACCAGCATCTGTAATGCCTGTTTAGAATCTTAATTTAGGCTGTATACTTGAAGATCTCTGGATGCTTTCATTGACCCTATCACAGACAACAGGATATACTGAAAACCCACTGTTCTTCTAAAAAAGAAAAAAAAAAGGGGGGGAAAAAAGCCCTCGAGATGATACTATTAAATTCCATTTTCCACTTACAATAAATAATTAAAAATTAAATATGAAAAAGCCACCTGCTGGACAATGAGGAATGAGAGATGAGCTTTAAATGTTGATGCATGACTTAAGCATAGCAGAAGGTTTTGACCTGTAAACACACGATACAAACCCACCCCCCTTTCCAAGTGATTGATCTGTAGGACACACCACGGTCAGTGATTCATATATTGTTACAAGTTCCTATGACTGTGCAACATGCCTTGCACTGATCCTCAACAAAAGAATTCTCAGTAAAATACCTAAGAGATAATAAAATTAAAGCAAGCGCATAATGACTTTTACTATATGCCTGTATGCAAAACATGCTATTTTTACCCAGCTCCTGAAGTAATAAATACATTCTAGCTGTTAGTCAGGCATCAGACCACTTCTTCTTTAAAAAATATTTTCAGAATCAACTTTCAATCACAGGTCACTTTGCAAAATATAAATTGGAATTTACAAAGGAGGACTAAAAAACCCCTCAAACTTCAGCATCTTAGTGCTCCCCATCAGTCTTTCAAACCAGAAAAAGAACATTAAGAGAAGAAAAAAAATAAACACCAAACCCAAGAGCCCCCAACAGTAATGCACCCACCCTCACTCCCCCAAGGGGGCTGGAGCTAACGGGAGGCTAGCAACAAAGAGGAGCAGAAAACGCCGGGGTCAGGGGGGCTTCTGTTTGCAACACGGCGGGGCAAAAAGGAAAATAAAGTATGGGAAAAACAAAATAAACGATGATGCATATTTATCTGTTACTCTGGGCCCTCCTAAAGGATGTGTGCTACTGAGAAATACACAGTGTTGAAGTACCAGGCTTCATACCCGTCCATACGACATTCCCTGCTTGCTCCCACGGCACAGGCAGCGTCATGGAGGAGCCCCAATGTCCAGCTGAGAAGCACAATTCATCTGCTTGGCTGATGAACTACTCCAACTTTATAAAAGCATGAACTATAAGAGCTGACAGAAACTTTAATAATTTATATTAAATATTGATGTGAATTATTTACTCCATTCATACTTAAGGACATGAATTGCCTACCAGAGAAAAGCAAATGTGACAAAAGGTCAACACGCTGGTGAAAAAAGGCAGGCTGTGTCAGGCATGTGTTATCTGAACCATGCTGATCACCTTGATAAGCGAATAGCATTAAACATGACTGCTGAGAAAACAAACAAAGCATTCTTCTCAGGGTGTCAATTCAGGGAACACAAACAGCTACATCTAATTCTACCCACGATACCGGGACGGGAAACTCCGCTCATTTGGACTCCCTGGCACACGGCTTCGGGACTCATTGCTGCTGCTGAGAGAAATACCCATCGAGCCATCGGTGGCATTGAAAACAGCCTCAAAACTGAGCACAGATGCAAGCCGGACCCTCTCGCTCCACTGTATAATTATTACTACAGCCTTCAGACGTGTTTCAATACTGCACTGCATCTCGAACAGTTTAGTACGTCTAATTCTGCTTATATTTGACTATGGCAGCCTGCAAATATCATCATATTAATGTTTCACACAAATCAATATTTAAATTGAAAAAAGACAGCATAATATCCGTATCATGCAACTTTTTCATTGAAAGCTGTAGGAATTGTGCTTGATAAATGTGTAAATCCTGAGAAAAAAAAAAAAAAAGGCTCTTTTGCATTCAGCACACACTATTATAATAATTTATCTCTGAATGCAAAAATTCCTTAACTTACAACGAGCATCCTGGAACACACCACATGGTAACCCGTGTAATTTAGTATTTTCAGATAAGCAAGCAAATACTTCAAATTCAAAAATAAAATGAAGGACATGAGAAATAGCTATAAAATAAATCCCTGCTCCTAGTTAAATTAGTATTGACAAGCAGGTCCAAATTTATCCTTTATGGAGGAGAGGGGGGGGTGTTAAAAAAACAAACATGTGGAAACACAGACCCTGGTAATCAACGTGCAGATTGGTATTTAAATATAGGAAGGAGCACTAACAATGGTAAGGTCTAAAGGGACTGCATAGGTACAGGTTCTGTAAGACAAAGTAACATGGATTGCTCTAATGAAAATAATCACTCTGTTTCCCGAACCAGAGAAGTGCCCTGATAGAAATCCTCCAAAGAAATAGGATTTTGATAATGAATGTGTTTGAAACAGATGACCAAATGACAATCACGACACTTTATTCAATTTATTTTCTCATAGTAGGACATTTATGAAGAAAAGCAATGCCATTGCCATGAGGACAGTGTACATGACCTAACACTCCACCGCACGTCATCATTTGTAATACATTTGCTGACAATTAAAAAAACCCCAACACCCAAGGTCCACAAGTACAACCAATGGTTCAGCGAAAAATCCTGACACTGAAGCACGAGAAAGGAAACAAAAGCCAAACAATTTAAACTGAAGGAGAGATGTGCACACATAAGTACACAATGCTTACTTCCTTATGTAGTCAGGGTAAATCACAAATATGTATTTAGCAGCTTGAAAAAACACCAGGGCTGCACATAAATATTTTAAATAGCTAAACTGAGCAACAATAACATCACAGCTGATATTTAGAGAATAGCTAACACACACACACGTACATACATACACACACACATATATATTTATGTATGCTCTCAGTGCCATTTCATTGTTCTTTTTGAACCCTGTAATGTTCAGACAGGACTGCTTGGGTTGTATATTACTATATATTACTGCCAATTGTTGGCACCAAATGATAGTTTACAAACAGCGCAAAGTTGAAATCTGTGGAATGCAACTGGGTTCTGAAATAAGCACGGTGAAGAAAGGGGTTAACATTTCTGAACTGCGCGAGCAGAGCAGGCAACAAGCGAGTCCTCCTCAAAGCTAACAGGCGGTGGTCGGGTTTTGCAGCGTATTGACAAGGGGCGTTCCTAAAAGAGTTGGGCCACTCTCATCAATAAGGAGCTCTGCAGCAAGTGAGGCCACGATACAGCCCTTTAATCATTGGAATGGCATCGCATGGCTATTTACAGTTGTAGCAATAAAAATAAAGGTTTTAGCTTACACGAGGAGCAGCAAGAAATTAACCCCGTGGTTAACGTCACGGGTTGTCTGACTTTCCTACCTTTGCTTATTTTTTCTTCCATTCTTTACAGAAAAATCCTGCACAAGGGGAGCACGTTCTTAATGAGCATTTTCCTCCTCTCTCTTTAGACATAAAAAATAGTTCAACCAGCCCGACCAGCCAAGCAGGCCTTTCTCTTCCCCTGCGGACACCTCCTGCAGTCGAGAAGTTCATTAAGTTTTATGATCTTCCCAAGTCAGTCCCGCTTATAAGCCTCACAAAGGCCACAAATCTGGCAAACCATCATGTATGCCATTAGGCTTTACTAGTAAATGAATGCTATTTAGGGTTTGTGGTGACAGTAAATTAGGGTTTGGTTGGCAGCTATCATTGTTTCTGTTGGGCTTATGGAAATAAATAAGTGCCGACGCCTGTGCACGCACACGCATTCGGGCATTGCTCTGAATCTGCATTCCTACCTGTACAAATGATTCCTGGAGACAAAAACACCCCGAACCATCAACACAACCCAGGACCTAATGATACGTCATTCCGTTGGGAAATAATTGCAATTCCCTAACTGTTTTAAGACTGTAAGAATTAATATATTTTCATTTCTATCTCCATGAGAATAACCAGTGCTCAGGTAGAGAGGCATCCTAATGCAGGCTTAATCAGGTTACAAATCCAAGGGATTTTTAGTCGGCAAAGAAGAGCTATCTAAAAAAACCAAAGGCACAAAGCAGTTTCTGATTCCCACTCGTCAGAGCGTAAGGAGAGGGACGGCCACACAGGTATGCAACAGATGTGAGCACGTACTGAGAGTGCAACTTGGACACTTCCAAGGGACACCTCAGGGAACAGGTAGAACACAACAAAATGAAGAGTCAACAGGCTCTCACCTGCTTATCTTCACATTTTATAAGAGGGGCTTCAGTGGAACTTTGGGTGTCATTTTTCTTCCAACTAATTACAGAATAAATGTCAGTTTCTTTATGAAAACCATGCTACCTTGTGGTTGCCTCTCAGAATGCACAGATCTATTAATATCTGCAAAGCTCTTAAATGTACTATGCAGCACTTTTTAAAATGTTAAAATGTGAAGAAAGAAATGTCAGGCTAAATTCAGTAAGCTGGGTGACTTGCTTTGTACATGGTAAATACCTCGAAGGGGAGGGGAAAAAAAAATCTTGGTCTCCTAACCCTAAGTGAGACAGGGAGAGAGGCTTTGAAAAACGTGATGCATTCATTAACCCTTGCTGGAAAGGGACAGAGCTGCTCTGCCTAAACTGAGGATTCCTCTACGCCTTCTCTCATGACCAGTCTCACAAAGTCCTTGCTGACAGTACTGAAAACTACTAAAATGTTAAAAAAAATAGAGAATTCGATATAATAAATGATTTAAATATTTCATCAGTTATTTCAGAACGGCGGTGACTGCAATTAACACTTCATGCACAGGCTAGAGTCTCCCTCCTCGCAGGAGGAGGCAGGGATAAAGCCACGGCAGACATCCTCACTGCCAACACCGAGGTGAACTTTGGTTCCGACTAGAAAGAACACGGCGCATGACCCAGTAGCAAGCAGGTTTCAGTACTCGCACCACACGACAATGCAGAGTTCCAGGGGGACGGGGAGAACCACTGCTTTAATCGCATCTCAGACCATTCACCCTGCCAGTTCGGAAACGTTTGAGCCGTTCCCTATGAGAAGAGCTTACAGAAAGCACGCTGGAATTTCATTCCACGTTCCCTTTGCTAACTCAAGCCTACGCAGACATTCCATCTCAAGCGGGAGACCCTGAGTGAAGGTCCCCCTCCGGGAAGAGTTTTTGGTGGGGGTGTGGATTCGCCTCCATCAATCACCCGGTGCATTAATCCTGTCCCTCTGTGCTGCCGGGGCTGGCAGGATCTTTGCCTTTGGGCAGGCGGGCGCCTTCACTCTTTGTTGGTTCTCAGGGATTTCACAAAAGAGATAACTTGCAAACTTGGCTCCACCACTTGCAGCGCAAAGGCAGGATCCCAACTTACAAGTTATCACTGAAACACCCCAAATCGTTTCAGACCACAAAGTCTCCTGTCAGGTTCCCTCTCGCCTCTGAGACGCCTGTGGCCTCACCAAACACCCTCTGCTAGTAATTCCGGCTGCTGAAATGACTTGGGTTTTTCTTCGCAGCTCACCTCTGACATGTGGCTGACTACACTTTCCTTTCAGAACAGCGAGGCTAAGCCCTCTGCAAATAAAGTGATCGCAGGACCTGCGCCTGCCTCCTTAATTGAAATCTGCCTGCTGCAAGATGTCTGAACATGGAGGGCAGGGTGCTGGGCTGGGTCCGAGCAGGACAGGCAGAAAGTTTAGGGAAAGGCAGAGAACAAACACGAGCCAAAGGATGGAAAGGGGTTACGCTCTGGTCGGGGCAAAACACAGGTAGGTGGGAAGGGAGGGTAGAAGGGGGATCGCTCCCCTTATCCCGGGTAATATAATGCAATATAAAGCAGAATCAATCTTAATATTCACAACACAGTCAATACCCTGGTGCTTAGCTGTCAGCAGAAACTGAAGTGGATCTCCGGTAGCAAAGAAACCCTCGGACATAAAGCACTGTAATGTACTGAGAACCGGGCACTTTCAGGCTGCTCAGCTGAGATTTGCAGTGATTTCACCTCTGTTGGTTTCATCTACAGTTTGGGGGTTTTTTTAAACGTGCAATTAAGGGGAATGTGATTGAATATCAAATATAGCTAAAAACCCAGCCAATGCATGTGTTCATTTTTAAAGCCAGATCATAATAAACGTCTTATTCTCAAAACACAGAGCGCAATACTTTGAAAATTGTCTTCTTTGAAAAGTAAAATTCTCTGTAAATTCAGTGATGTGAAAAAATTGAGAAGAAAAAAAAAAAACCCAAGAAAAAATGCCCTACGCCGCCTGTAAAAACCCTGCAGCGTTTATTAGTGCCGCGTTGCTGTAGGAGGAAAATATTTTTCTGCACTTCGATGCTGAACATTGTTGGTATTTAGAACATCATCGCCCGAGAGCAACCGGAGCTCCGCTGCCCTCCGCACAAGCCTGGGGTCAGAGCATCCATCACAGCCCTGCCCGGGCTCCCTCTGCAGCCTCCCCCGGCTCTGCTGAGGGGGCTCAGCCCTGGGCAGCGCACACCCTCACAAAGTTTATCCTCCGTGCTGCGCATCCCGGGGGAAAAGAAAAAAAAAAAGACACCAAAACAAAGCAGTAAAAAACCCAACAAACCCCAAGCCAACCTAAGAAACAAAACAAAGAGGCAGCCAAACGGTGTGAGGTAAGGCAGAGCTGACAAGTTATCTGGCAAAGTGTCCTGACGGAGGAGGCGGCAGCCCGGGCGGTAGCGGGGCACCTCCGGAGCCGTGAGGAGAGCGGCGGCGGGGGGGGGTGTGAGGGGGGAGGCGGGAATCTCCACCGCGCCATTTCACACAGCGAACCAGTCTGACCGGGCCGCCGCCGGGACGGGCCCCCTCAGCTCGGCGGGGGCGGGCCGGGCCCCCTCCGGGTTGCGTCCGCCGGCCGTCCCCGCCATCCCGATGCGGCGGCGTGAGGGCAGAGAGCGGACCGGCGCCGTTCCCGCCGGCGGGCAGCGGCGGGTGGAAGGAAGGAGGGATCAAGATGGCTGCGGCGGCGGCGCGGGCGGCCCTTACCTGTTTTCTCCTTGATCTCGCAGAGGACACTGAACAAGGCGGGTTTCATTCTGTGGCAGTTCAGTGCGTGCTTCCTGGGGAGGAAAAAAAAAAAAAAAAGAGCAGAGTATGAGCGGTTACCTTCGCGTTTGGGCAACATGGCGCCTTTTCCCGAAAAGAGAGACACGCTTCTCCGTACCCCCCACCCTTCCCTGCCCCGCGGCCCCGCCGCCCGAGCCGCCGGCCCGACCGATGGTTCCCGGGGCCGGGCCCCGGCGCGGTCGGGTGGAGGCGGGGAGAGGACACGACACACACGGGGCCGCCGGCCTGGTCTCTTGTTCCCTCATCCCTCTTGACTTTTATACCGAATTATCTTTGTGCAAATGCCGCCCGGCCGAGGGGTATAAATCACCCCCCTACACCACCACCACCACCCCCCCGCCTTGTCCCCGCAACGATCCGTCCTGCGATATTATAACTGATTTATTAGGGGAGATGGGGGGGACGGGACGGGGCTCGCAGAGTTAACATTCTTTGTTTTTTGTATTTACTGTGATTTAAAACAGCCAGGGTTTGTTGTTTCTTCTACCCCCCCGCCCCCCCAAGCAATATCTTGTCAGGTTTGTAATTCATCTGCCGCCACTTCGGGGGCAGGGAGAGAACCGAAGGAAAGAAAGAAAAGAGGGAAGGGGGGAGGAAAAAAAAAAAGTTGCACTCCCAGGGAGCGCCGAGCCGCCCGACGGACAGACGGACGGACAGACGGACAGCGGCTCCGAGGCCGGTGTCCACCGGACAGTGTCCAACGGGAACGGGCAGGTATCGGCCGCAGGCTCCCGCGCACCGGGGCGACGGCACAAGCACCGCACAGTTACGTATTTATTTTATAGAGATCTATCTTTTCCTCTTTTTTTTTTTTTTTTAAAGAATCATTAAATGGCAACTTTGGCTGTGCCTCGGCTGCTTGTAATTCCTCCTATGGCACCAAGAAGTTGCTCAAATTGTGAGACTCCGGGTCTCCGCAGAGGAGCAGGAAGGAGAGAAACAAAAACCACACGCGCACACACACACACACCAAAAAATAACCAAAAACCCCAAAAAAGACAAAAAAAAGAAAAAAAAAAAGACAAGGTTTAATTAGACGAAACCAACTTTGCTTGTGCCTCATCCAGGCTTTGGTCAGTGATGGTCATGATCTGATGGAGGATGTCGCCGATGTCCTGCTTCCTGCCGTCGCCGTCTGCCCCTTCGTGTCCGTGGGGAGGAGGCAGGGCCATGCCCCCCTGCACCGAGTGGCCGGCCAGGTTCACGCCGGCCAGAGTCTGCAGCATCCGGGACTGATCGTCCATCGCTCCTGCCGCGGCCCGGGCCGCGCTGCCGGGCGGGGGAGCGCCGGGCGGCGGGGAGAGCGAAAGCGCCGGTCAGCCCCCGGCTCCCCGAGTCAGTCTCAGTTCCCGGCTCCTTATTTCGCTCTTGCACACACACACCAAAGAAAAAAAAAACAAAACAAAAAAAAAGGGGGGGGGGAAGGGAAAAAAGCCAAAGAAAACAACAAAAAAAAATCAGTATTTGTGTTTTGACCGGATCTCAGCTGTTTATTCCACTCTCTTCTCCTTCCCAATGCAGTAAATCACTCTCTTCTCTAGTTACAATCTTCTTTCATCATCATCATATTTGTGGCTTGGATAAATGAGTTGATAAGGTTTCTTTGCAGTTTTCCTGGTACAATCTTCCTTCAAAGCTTTTTTTTTTTCCCCCTTATTTATTTTTATTGTTGCTTTTTATGTCTTTTCCCACTTGTCCAAAAATCTTCTTTGCAAAAAAAAAAAAAAGGCAAAATTAAAAAAAAAAAATACCAAAACACAAAAAAATCCCCCCACAAAATGAAAAAAAAAACCAAACTGGCTTTCAAATCCTGGAGAAGTTTAGGAGGGTGGCAAACAGCAAAAACCACAACAAACCCGGCGAACACCCCCACCCCCGAATTGCAACATAAAAAAACGCCAAGAAAACACAATCATAGAGGGGGGAAAAAAATGAAATTAATCGCCCTCCCCCCCCCCCCGGAAAAAAAAAAAAAATTAAAAAAAAAAAAAACCAACAAACGATCCCAAGTCTGTGCAACGGGGGGAAAACAGCAGCAATCAAAAGTTTGAACTTGTGCAAAGCAAAGAGCGGAAATAACGGGGAGAGAACTGTAAAAAAATTAATTACACACTCTCTGCAAAGCGATGTGCAAAAATCTCAGCCCGCCGGAATTTATGAGCCCCGCCGCCCGGCGCCTGTGTGTGTTTTATGTTGTTTGATGGCCGCTCCGGTGAGGGATTGACAGCCTGCCAACGCCACTCACTCACCGCAGACGTGTCACCCTGTGAAGGAGGAGAGCGGCCGCGCGCGAGAGGGACGCGGAGCCCGCCGCGCCCCGCCCCGCCGCCCCGCCCCGCCCCTCCCGCGGGATTCCGCGCTGCCCCGCCCCGCGCCCCGCCCCGCCCCGGCCCTCCCCGCCCCCGCCGTCCCGCCCGGGGGCGGCCCGCCTCACGGGTCCGGCTCCCGCGGGGTCGCCTTCCCGCCGGGCCGGGCGGCGGCGGCGGTGCTCCCGGTTGGGGAAGAGGGAGGGTTGGAGGAGGGAAGGGGGGGGAGCGGGAGGGCGGGATTGAGGAGGGAGGGAGGGCTCGGGCGGGAGCGGCGGGGTTGGCGGCCAATCGCAGTGTGAGGGGGGCGGGAGCCGGCGGCGGCGCTGGCCACTCGGTCTGAGCGGGGAGGTGCCTCGGCGCAGGCCGAGTGGTCGGTGCCGCCGATGGCGCCCGCCCCTCCCCGCCTGAGAAACTTCTGATTGGGCTGTTCGAACAGTCACGTGGCCGGGGCGACCGCCGCGGCGGGCCCGCCCTCCCGTTACCATGGCAACCCAGCCCGAGGTCTCGCGTCTCTGCTCAGCGCCGCCGCCGCGCTACCGGGCCGGGCCGGTCGGAGCCTCCCGGCCTGGGACCGGCCCGCCGCACCCGAGTGCCGGCGGGAGGCACCCCTGGCCGGCAGCTTCGACCGCCCGGCGTGGGCTGTTTGTGCGCGGTCCTGAGCGCGCACGCCGGGGACAGGCCGCGCCGGGCGGACGGAGCCCTCCGAGGGCTCCCTGGCTCGGCGAGCTGCGCGGTGCCGCCTCGGGAGCGGCGGTCTCGTTGAGCTCTGCGTGCGCGCAGACTGCCAGCGGCGGGCGGAAAAACACGCGTACCCTGCGCCCAGCCAGACCCGGCTCTACAGAGCTTTACATCTGTCTTTACATCGCTGGCACCCCCGAATCGTTCCGCTGTAGACCTGCCCCGCCAGACCCTGACGGGAAGTCACTTTAATTCGGGCCAGTTTTCTTCACGCTAGCAGTAGTGGTAACATATTGCTACAGAGGCCTCCGAAGGAAGGGAAGCCACCTGTAGCGTGGCGATTAAGAGCCACAGTCGTGATTAAAGTGTTTAACTCATTCTAGGAACTTTATCTACCGCAGTGGACAGTTTCAGTTGAAAGAAGTCATGTCCTACCCAAACTAAGAATCTCATCCCGGTCTCTGACATTTGTGGATGCCTGGCCTGGCCGACAATTCCGACTCAGTGTAGTCAAGACAGAACTCTTAATCCTTCCCCTTGGTTCCCACTCACCTCTTTGGAATCTGCCTCTTGGCTGATTTCACCGTCAAACCTGGATGTCATCTGACCTGGTGCCAATAACGGTCTCACATGATTTGTTTAACTGTGGGGATTACTGGTGGTTAACATAATGATGCTTTTATTGTCCCTCCAAGCAAGTAGCATGTTCATTCAAATTCTACTTATCTTCCATCTTAATTACTGTCCTATTGTCTGGGCTGAGCAAACCTGTTCTTGGTGTCATCCTGCTTTACTCAGAATGCTACTCCAAAGGTGTTTCTCATTACTATTGTTCAGTATTTCAGTTTGCATTTGTCCACTGAGTGCGGTTCCACAGGAGATGAGCAGCTCTAACAGCTGCGGGCACCAAGGCAAGCAGGACAGCGCTGTGCCAGCTCCAGTCCTCATCTCAGCCCACAGCAATCCGGTTCGCCTCACTGTCCCAGCAGAAAGCCACTCTTCTGGGCTGTTTTTCCTACTGGTTGAGTCAAGTAGTTCCAGCTGCCAGAGAATGGCTCCTTGAGCTCTGCTCTGCCTCCCACTACCTGGGATCTGCTATTTGCTAGAGAGTATCAGCTCCTTGCCCTCGCTCGGACCCTGACACAAGCTGTTACCACCTGCACTTTACAGCATCAAACACGTCTCCCCAGCCAGGCACCTCTGGTGGCACTCTGTGATGCCCTGCACTGTCCACCCGTATCAGCTGCGTTAAAGCTTGCCTTCTGCTGACGCATGCAGCTGTTTGCAGGCTGCTGGGTCATGGCTTCCTGAGGCATTAACCAGTCTCACTTCACGACTTCCGCAGGAGATCGCACTAGCAAGGGCCGACGCACACAGCCACGGGCCATGAGCAGGCTCCAAAGGGAGGATGAGCCCTGGAAGTACCCGCTAAAATCGCCGGTTGCAGGTGGCGTGGAAATCTTTGGAGAAGAGACCACAGGAGTGGTGGGTGCACCTGCTCGCTCCAAGCACCCACTGCCTTCCGTGCTGGAGAGAGCACATGAGTGAGGCTGGGCACTGCCTGAGCCCACTTCTCGGGGTCCCGAGCACGGGCGGTGCGTTGGTTGCCTCCCCGGACACGGTTCCCGCAGGTCAAGCGCCGCGGGGAGGGCTTGGTCTAAAGCCACCGAACACAGACAGCCCCCGGCCAGAGGATCCGGCTACACCGGGACAGCGTCTGACTGCGTCACTCGTGACGAGCGCGCGGCGGGAGGCGTAACTGCCACAGCTCCCCTCGCCAGAGCTCACTCGGGCCGCACGGTTTTACCGGCGCTCCCAGCCCGCTGCCCGGGCGCGTCTGACCGCCGAACGCTCAGCAGCGGGGCGCACCCGGCCCACCGGCAAACTACAGTGCCTCCATACGCGCCCCCGGGCCTGGGCCATACCGGGAGCAGTGCCGGGCCCACGGCGCCGTCGCCGCTCCACGCCCGGCGCCGGGCCGGAAGCCGGGCCTGGGCAGCACCGGCAGCGCCCGCCTCCCCAGGTGCGCATGAGCGCGACCGGGCCGTCGCCGCTGGCGTCACTTCCGGAGGCGGCGCTTCCGGGTCGCGGCGCGGCCCGGCGCTCCCCGTTCCGCGGCGTCCTGCGGCCCCGGAAGCGGCTGTCCCGGCCCGCCGGCGCGGGGAGGAGGCGGCGCCCGGCCCGGCCCCGCGGAGCGGTCCGGCGGCGAGAGCCCGTAAGTGCGGGGCCGTGCGGGGCTCTCGCCCTGGCGCTGCGGTGGGCGTCGCGGAGAGGCGGTCTGGGGCCCGGCTGCGGGCGGCCCGCTCGGTACCGACTGGCGGCTCTGCCGGCGCGTCCCGCCGCTCGGCGTCCCTGCCCTGCCCCTGCTTCCTGTCTGCGCATCGAGCCCGCGGTGAGGCCGCGGGGGGAAGCGTGAGACTTCGCGGCCCCGGGGAGACCCGCCGCTTCCCGGGGCGGCTGCGGGCGGGGCTGCCGGGAGCCGCGAGGAGCTGCCGCTCCCGAGGAGCAAGGCGGGGGGTAACGTCCCTCAGCTGGCCGAGGTGCCGCCTCACAGGACGGCTCCGTGGGACCGGGCGAGCCAGCACCCGGCGGCAGGGTCGGAAGGGTAAGCGGAACGCGCGGCTGGAAGGCATGCCGGGCCCGCGGTGGGGCGGGCAGGCAGGTAAGGGAGCGCCGGGGCCATCCCGGGCAGGCGCCGCGCCTGTGGGGCCTGCCTCAGGGCGACCGGCCGTGCCCCCGGCCCCTGCGGTCACCGCACCCTGCCCGCTCGCTGAGCCCTTGGCGGCTGGGCCCGCAGGTGGCTGCGCTGGCTGCTCTGCTCCGCAAGGTGACGGCTTGTGGCACCGCGGGGATCGGCGGCCGCATCCTGTGTGGCGGGTGGTGCGCGGAGCTGGGAGTAGCAGTGATGAGCGGGAAGGGCTGTCGGGAGACAGGGCGAGGAGCCCTTCGCGGTGCAGGTCGAGGTTTAGTGGTTGGGTCAAGGAGGAAGGCTAGAGCTGAGCTGGGCCTGCGCGACGTGGTTTGAGGTTTCAGGGGATTGCCAGACGGGTGCGTGGTTGGGAATTCAACTCTCTCAGTTATTTTTTCAAATTCAAAGCAAATCTGCTCACGGGCACTTTTTTGGGTTAGATTAAAAAAAAAATTGAGATCATTGTCTACATATAGACAGGTACAGAAATAACTGAAGCAATGAATTAGAACCAGTTTAGTACATTTCCTTCTCAGCCATGTGTCAGGTCTTGCTTATTGCACCCTTTCATCATCTGCACATTGGTTTAACAGTTTCACACAGTTGCAACAAATGACAAATGTCTCTAACAGCCCAGTTCTCACCTAGATTTCCCTTCTGATCAGCAGAGGCCCCAGCGGGGAAGCAGCTTGGCAGAAGGACTGCATGGTACGCGTTCTGTAACACGAGGTTTCCCAGACCTCTGAGTCTTGAGCATGAGGACTAGGCCCACATGTTGAAAGGTCATAATGTTAATGAACAAACAGCAGACAAGCGGGATGTGGGTTGTACAGCCCCGCACAGGACTGGCAGATCCCTGTGTGATAGCTCATCGTGCTTTACTTTGGAGATGGATGAGCGGCACGTGCTGTGGAAGGGAAAGGAAGAGCTCCAGCCTTCATCAGCCCCTTTCTTCTAACACTGGATGGGATGGGCGGTGAGCTTTGGGCTGTAGGGCGTGGCAGCACAGTGGTAACACACTGAACAGTACTGCAGGGGCATTACACTGCAAATTACTTGTATTGTTGGTATCAACTGCGTCTTTGGTATTTCCTGGGAGTGATGCTGCCTGTGTCTGAGATGTGCTTTGCAGAGAGTTTCCTGTCTTGGGGCTTGCTAACAGCAGTTTGCCATTTGTCAGAAGGGACCAAGTGAGGGCTCTTCTGTTAGACAGCACTTCTAATAAAGACCCCAGGCAGCACTTTAACATTAAGTGTGTGTGTGTGTCTGCCGAGAAGCTTCAGTAAACTGTGATCTCTGGCTACTCACTCTCTGTGAACTCAGTTTCTTAGACAGGGCAGCACAAGGGTCATCCCTACCTCCTTCCCATATTGCTTGAGAAGCGTTGTGTCTAAATCAGTTGGGCTGACAGCAGAGGAAAGCTCTGTGAATGTTTGGTGTGCACTTCAAGGGGACTGACCAAAGGTTTGACAAGACAAACATGAAAAGCTGCAGGGAAGGGCGATTCGTGCGTTGTTGAACTGTGGGTCTGCGCGGTTACGTGTGATGTGGAGCCCCACAGGGGCTGTAAGTCTCAGGAGCTTTTTAGGCAGGTTTGGTCCATATGAGCATTTGTGAACTCAGCAGCAGCTTGCACCCTGTAATGTTAGTAAAAAAATACAATAATAAACAACCTTTTGTGCAGTAAAAATACTGTAATGCAATCAGCAGTGGGATGGCAACAAACTGGGAAAAGCTGACAAACACAGTCCTCTTTGTTTTGGTACGTGCTTCTGTTTAATACACAGGTGCTGGGTGACCCCACCTGCACAGCAGCACGTTCATGGCACTTGGCAGCCCTGTGCACGGTCTGTTCCGAAGCCCCCACGGGCTGGCTGGACCTGTGGCCTGGGTGCAGGCTTTGCCAGGGCCCACCCGGAGTGAGCTCTTTGAGACTGGGGACCTTGGCCTGCTTAAGATGCCCTTCACTCAGCTTTGGCTTCAGCACATCCAGGCAAGCTTTCTGAAGCAGCTGTATGAGTGAGATATGGCAGGGGCTGAGCAGCGCAGTACATCTGCTGACCGCACTGTCTGCAGAGACAAACCCGAACAGTGTGGTACCTCTCAGTATTGTACAGGCAGAAGAAGGAAGAACGTTGAAGCTTTCTCTTTCTTTCTTTCTTTGTTGAAGGGTGGAAGCTTATGTAGGTGTTTGTAACGTATATGGGGCTTTTTCAGGCTCTTGAGTACCACCATGAGAAGAGCCGGTATAGACGTTCTAGTCTAATATTTAAGCAGTCTGAGCCCGTACTTTTCTCCTCCTCTCTGTAAGTAGATATTTGTTCATTAGTGATGTTAAAGTGTAGCAAACTGACCTTAAAGCTTTTTAGGCATGTGAAAGATCACCATGCTATGTGAATGCTCCTGACAGTATTCCTGTCCCACGTTCCGTGCAAGCAGAAGTGCCCTCAGCTTCACCACTTGCAGACAGCGACTGCTGTCACCTGCTCTTGGAGAACAGTGTTCAGCAGCAGTGCAAGTAAAGCAGGAATTGCAGCGTACTGCTGAAGAGGTACTCTGGTTTTGCTTTGTTATTTTAAAACAATCAGCAGTTAGGCTTTAAAAATGAACTCAAATGCTCCTACTTTCTCAGGAGAGTAAATCCTCCTGAACTCCTGCTGAGAAATGAGGTAACAGGGGTGCCGTGTGGTGGGTGGTCACAGTACCCTGTACAGGGCTACCAAGTCTGTTGGGCGATGCTTCCCAGCCAGTGTGAAAGAATAAGCTCAGTCACAGGCATTAAAAATTAAGCAAAGTGTTTGCACCGATTTGGATTAGGCAGAACCCAGGCAAGATGCTGCTTTTCTAAGCTGCTCCCATCCAAACCGTTCAGTACGATATCAGAATGAAAAATGACAACACTTTGTCATCTGTTCAAATTGATATTGCGCTCTCTGCAGTGACAGCTGAAAAGGCCCACAGGTGCCATATAAAGAGGTGACCATGTTGTCATATTTCATTTAGGCATCCCTCTGCAAAGCCATAATTACCTAATTAGGTTGTTAATTAGGAGATTAGCATTTCACTATATTGATAGAATGCTCTTTGCAGGCATGAGTCTAGATAGAGATTTGTCTGCCCTAATTTATAATCTCTGCATTTTTTTAATACTTATTTATTTGCTTAAAATCTTGATGCAAGATAGCTCAGGTTAGCTGAGAGTCAACTCGCTGACAATTAAGTGAAGGTTTGACAAGATCAGGAAACAAATAGAAGAGAGGATACAGTTTCCATACGTACTCCTGTATTGTCTCTCTCCTTCCCTAAAGCTCAATAATTAAAATATCGGAGTTGGTATAATTTGCATCCTGATTAGTTTGACAACAAAGCTCGCCAAATTCCAGGCAGTTAATAAATACAGGAATACACAGCAAATGCCAGATTGATTTACAGGTTTGAAAACTGAGAAATCATTTCTCAGAAGTTGTGTGTAATGTTCCTCTGCATAACTTCCGAATTCCAGTTTCAGTTGTGGAAAGGCGCCTCTTTAAATGACTTTAAATGATCATTTCCTTTTTAATGATAGGACCCAAAGCATGAGTGACAGCTTCTCTAGATAAGTATTCATTCTTAAATGCACTCGAGCTATTGTTGAAACAGAAACTTGAATTTTCATACATTGCTGTTCACGTTCCTTTATCCTGGTGCCCAGGAGCCTGCCTGCCGTTCGAGGGCTTTGATGATTTGTGCTGCTGCAGACACAGATAACCAGAACCATTTCTGCTGCAATTGCAGGCAGAGGGGAACTGTGAAATTACTTCATGTAACGTGAATCATACATTTTCAAGTGTGTTTGCACCGTCCTAATTCAGGTGTTATAACAGGGGGGGGATACCAATTTTTTATTCTAATCTGCCTATTTTTTTCCATTAGTGTTTAAGGTCACTTTAGAGAGCTGTGGTCCGAGAGGTGGTTAAGTCCAGTGACTGTGGAAACCCTGGAGCAGAATGCTGACCTGTAATTTTATATATTTCTTCAGGCCTGCTGTATTTTGAGATGACTGCTCGCTGGTTTAAAGCCAGGTTGGACCTTCCAGAAGTTGCATCTTTGTTTGGAACATTTCTGTTTACCTTGAATTTGAATTACCTTTAATTGGTTATTACTTCCTTAAGGAGGACAGTCGCTGTAAAGTGTTTTAGAAGAAAGTAAGAGCTACAGTTTTGCAAAAATGAGAAAGGAATTCTTTTTTCTTGCTTCTCACTTTTTATAATTTAGAGAGCAAAATAACCTTGCAGGAATTGCTCAAGAAGTTTGCGAAGAATTTACAGCTGCTTTTAGCTGTTTGAACTGAAGAATTCTTAAAATTATCCCATTAAAATTGGTAAAATTCCAAAGTTGTAGCTCTTTCCAGTAGCAGAACGTTTTTAGTTGCCTACAGCTTTCTGCAGTTTTATCATCCATTCTAGCTGATTTAGAGGTCTGTGAGCAGATTTCCATGTGTGCCATACGTGATACATTTTGAAGCTTGAAAGGCATAAATATAAAAATTTCCTGAGAGGAGAATGTTTGAGGTCCTTTGACTAGATGGAGCATGTCATGAAGAGGTGGTGTGAACTTGGCAGTTGTGGGAGCAGTGTCCTCCAGCTTAAGAGACACCGGGGGAAATCAGCTTGGCTTTGGTGGAGCTGTCAGTGCCTAACTCGAGCCCTTCCAGGGATGGGTACAGTGTACAGAGACGTGGCTGTCCTCATGAGTTCCACTTCACCAAGCCAAGTCCATGGTCCCACCAGAAAAGCTGTAAGGAGCCAGTGGGTCAGAAGAAGCAATGCAGAGGGTGTTACAGAAAGCAGACTGGCTCAGGGGTCCTGCCCCACCACTGCAGTCTCACATAGCGTAGTGACCAGCCATGTCTTGCTGCACAGGAACAGGGAGGGATTTTCTCCAAATCAACTGTGTATTTACATTTAAAGCAAACCAGAAAATTCAATTAAAAATAACTGTATTTTCCCAAAAGGAAGGTAGTTTGTGCTCAGCACTCTTCATCCTCAAGGTCAAACGTTTTCCTCTGAAAACAGCAGCAAGGACAGGTAGGCACACTGTTGCAGACCCACAGGTCGGTGAGTTCAGCACTGGAACAGCCAGACACCACTTCCAGCTGTATCTGCTGTTGTCTGTGCTGATCTGTAGTGGGTTGACAGGATGAATGGGAAGGATGGTGGTCGTAAGAGGTCTGTGTTTAGTTTGTTCTTTCCCCTTATCTCGTACTTACATAGGTATGTTATTGGCACCTGATGTAGGGTACCCTGCAAATACAAATCAGACTGGGTTTTGGGATGTGTGTGGGTGATTTTGGTGGAGAAGGAGGAAAGTGAGAAAATCGTCCTTTTTTTTACGCAAATGCAAGCAGCATGGTCACAAGAATGCGTAATACATTGTGATGATGAAGTTACCACCCTAAATTCAGAGGGATTCATCTGTGTGTTTAAGGTATGGCCTGTATAACTACCTGTCCTCATTTCGAGACCTTTGTATCACCTACTGGGAGCCGAATCATTTTTTGGAACGTTGGGCATTACTTATTGTCTGCCGTGTTACCGATGAGGATGATCTGCATAGCAGCCTTGCTGCACTTGCTGTGAAAGTCTACAGATGCCATAAATATAGCAGTGGGTTACTGGAAGAGGAATACTTCTGATAAAAATAGTAGACGGAGATCCAGCTGTCTGATTCCCCTATAAAGTTCTGTGTAACCTGGCATGTCATTCAGCCTCTTGATGGTGCAGTTTTACCTCTTTGAGGACATTCTAGAACGGCAGGAGGCTAATTGGGGGCTGTGCTCCCCGCGGTCCTCAGGGCACCGCAGCAGCACAGCGAGGAGGCCAAGGAGAGGGTGAGCAGGCATTTGTTTCCAGGGCATTGATCAGATAATAGGCAGAAAGTATGAGTGGTGAATAATAAAGATCCGGAAGAAAGTGAAGGGCTGATTCAGCTCTGTCCACCCATGTGATGAATCATGGGAGGTGTTTACCGATAAGCAGTATATCCTTGTTGCACTAACCTGTATATCCTGCCATACATAAATACTCCTAAGGCTGCATAGGTTTCACATTGCTCTTCTCATTTTTAGCAGTTGCACAGAGTCCACTTGGCAGCTGTCTGCAGAGGATTTTATTTAATACTAGAATAATAACTTGTATAGTGCAAGTATTAAAGGAGCATTTATTTTTGTTTGGTTTTGATTGAAGAATAGATAAACTGCTGATGCTCAGAAAGTCCCTGAATTCCATAGAATTCAGCTCCTGCATGTGGATGTGCTAACCACGCGTTGGCATGCTGAGGGAGAAGAGGCAAAGCTCAGGTCTAGAAATTCATCTCCTATATGTAATCTTTCTGAGACTGAAAGGTGTTCCTGTAAAGGTCTGCAGAACTGAACTTGGCTTCTCTGAGTACTTGTCCTTTGTTGGTGGCCATTGCTCCCAGGCCAGGGCTGTGCCATCTGACTGGGTTTTGCCTCTTGCAAAAGGAAAAACCAGTTGGGTCTGTGTTGGTAGCTAGTATTGAAACATGACATGAAAACCTGGACTGAAGTTTGAGGTCTGAACTTCTTTTCTGGTTTTGTTTTGGTTTTGAGGAGTGTTAACTGTTCATCACAGGCTTACCAGGTAACATCAGTTCATTGAGAAATCAGCTTAAATGTATTCTCTTGAAAATTCCGGGGAGGAGGAAGAAAAAACGTGTTTGTGTTAAACTTCAGACTTTGAAATAGAATTTCTGGCAGTTTTTCACTGTTGGTGTTTATGGGAAAAGTGATCGTGCATGTGACATTGTAAAGAAGCTGGGTAATTTAGCAGGCGACTGGTAATGGCACGAAGTCGGGGTGCAGAGTATAAAGGTAAAATTCTCGCATCTGCTGTTACATGTTGTTAACTCCCTTAGCAGACATTAAATCATTTCAAGTACAATAATAGTGTGGGAGGTAAATTAACTAACCATTAACAATCTTATAAATACACAATTAACATGCCAACGTTTATATGACACATTGATGGGGCAGCAGTAATTTTTGATTGGGAGTTTGCAGACCTTTCAGAAGCCTGAGGCGGTTGCTTATTTAAACAAGTCCTTAGTGCTTGCAGGTAAGCACGGCCTTTCCTAATCAGCAGCGTGCACGTCCTTCAATTTAAAGAACATTCACAGTGCACGTGTTAAAATGCCCGTGCGCTGTACTTAGTTGTGCCTGTGTTCTCCAAGTGCCACAGTACCAGTGGCGCTGCCAGGGCCTTAACAGGTTGAATCAGAGCCAGGAGCCGGCTGCCTTATGGTGGGATATCTGCCTTACAGCCTCTGGCTTTGAGGACAAGGCGAAGGCCTTCAGGGAGAGCAGGCCTACTTTCTGTAAGGGCAGTACTCAGAAATAAAACAGCAAAAACTCAGAAATAAAAAAAACCCCGGAGTTGCAGCCTTGTGGAGTTCACAGGGACCTCTGGAGAGCCTGTCCCCGCACTGGTCGCTCGGGGCCTTACCCAGTTGGGCCTTGAGGCACCCCGAGGGTTCTGATGAGGCCTGGTTAGCTAATAGCAGAATTTATTGGAGTGTGTGGTAGTAGTGCATTATGCAGCATGTCAGCTTTATTTCTCTGCTATTCTTTAATTCCTTCTTACTGCTGGGTGTTGTTTTATATAATTCTTTTGAATTTGTCTGGATATTTCTAAAGCAGGAAGGACACAGTCTCTCAGGAAAAAAATAAGGCAATATTTGTGGCCAAGGGAGCAAAAAAAGCCAACAGTTATGAAAGGCATAAATATTTACTGGATGTTGTAATTAGCAGATGCTGGTGCTTGGTAGTGAGAAGGGTACTGGTTGGGGTGGTGGGTTTGTAATTTGCGATTCACCTCCAAAATTGTCCTTTTGTCATGATTACATGAGTGTCCAAAACTCTTCCATTTTTTTCCCACCTCTCTGAAGGCAGAAGCTGCTGTGTGGGAGTCTGTATATTAGTGCATCTTCCCCCTTTGCAGCGTACAGGGAGTTACAGACATTCAGTTCTATTGCTCCTATAAAAATATTGGGGCTTTCTTAGCTATGCGACTGATCAGAAGAGCTGTGGGGATTTTGAACTTGGGGAATTCGAATCTAGACTCCACCTTTCTGAGTGTAGATGTGTCCCTGTTCTCCCTCTTCCCGCTCTGTGCGGTGAGAGCACTGCTGCGGAGGGGGAGCCTCAGCCCTCCTCTGGCTTTGGACATTCCCACTGACTGTACTGGGGCTCTGGCCGCTGTTTGGCTGGCCAACCAACCAGCCTGAAAATAAGGGATTTCATTTTCTTTCCAGGTTATTTTCTCAGGGATTTCTTTCTCACCTCGCCTCCCAGCTCCAGGAGGGCAGTGCCAGCCTCAGATGGTACGGGTGGCTGGGCAGTGGCACGGAGCTGCCCCTTTCAGCCCCAGCCCAGGCTTGAACTGGATTAACCTAACTAAATCCAGGGCTACAGGGAAATGAGAGAGCAGTTTCAGTGTGGTTTGGGGTTTGTGGCTGGGTTTTTGTTTGGGTTGGGGTTTTTTTCCTTTTTCACCTGCTATGTGGATTTGTAAGGCCACTCAGTACCCTGAATGAGAGATTTTAGGTAAGTGGCACTTACTGTTGTTCAAGTGCTTAAGGATTCAGGCTGTGGGCTAGGAGTTCAGAGCTTGTTATGTGTCACCACAGTTGCCTTAGAGCACCATGCAGCAGCAGCTGTTCAGTATTCTGCCCTGAGATACTAAGAATCTCTTAATGTTTGAAGCTTTTCCTGGGAAGACAAATCCTGAAGAGGGTCTGTAATCAAAAGGTGGTATGTAGAGGCAGAAGGCAGTAGCACACTATGATGATGGGTGAAAAGACATTCAATCCACTCTGTGGGTTTGTAAATTTATTAATTTGAATAGACAGATGTTTCTTTGGTATATTTTCTCTCGTCCTACGTGTAGCACTTAGAATGTTTTGCTTTATAGCAGTCATTTGTTGTAGAGTAACGGGCCCTGTCTGGAGGTGTCTGCTTTGTTCTGTTGTCTTGGGATTTGGGTTTCAAGCTGTCCTTGAAAACCACTGGTCCTTAAGTGGATCTCAGCAAGCAGTGCAACTCAGGTAAACTGGAGCAGAATTAAAATAATTCACTCTACAGAACTGAGTCAGTCAGGTTTTGTGCACTCAAAATATATAAACCTCCTTTAATCAGGGCTAGTAGCTTTTGTTTGTTGTGGTTTCTCTGCCCCTAAAATGCCATGTGCATTGTGTTTCCAGGTGCACGTGTCCATGGGACAAGATGGAGAGAAGATAGTACAGTGACACGTCGGTCTCGTGGACAGAATGGCTTTCCTGGACAACCCAACCATTATCCTCGCTCATATTCGGCAGTCCCACGTGACCAGTGATGACACAGGGATGTGTGAGATGGTCTTGATCGACCACGATGTCGACCTGGAGAAGTTTAATCCCTCGTCAGCATATGGGGACAGTGGTTCAGAAACACAGGGAAGCAACGGTGAGACTCAGGGCTATGTATATTCCCAATCAGTTGATATTACCTCAAGCTGGGACTTCGGGATCAGAAGACGATCAAACACAGGTAAGTGAGATTTCAGCAAAGACAACGTTAGCCTTTTAAATTCAGTTTCCATTAGCCTGGCTTGTGTGGACAAATCAGAGCCTAACTAGGTAGATACCTGTCAAACTTCTCCTTTTGTAATGTCGAGACCCTTTTCATAAAAGGACATGTAATGATTCAGGTACTGCAGTGTGCTGTCAGCCAGGTTTTAATTGCTGTTTTACTTATTCATGTACAAAAGAACATTGAGGTAGTCAGTTTTATATATAAAAAAAATTAAATTGTAAAGACATCAAGTCTGAATCCAAAGTACGTGAACAGTCTTTGATATTTCTATTGTTAATGTCTGGAGGGGTGTTCACTTTTGAACAGGATAGTTATTTTCTGAGAAAAATCTACCTAGTGAGGCATCAAATCTATTTGTTATGAAAGAGAGGATTGAAGTTTGATGGGAGCCGACGAAGTGAATGATTTGTCTGTATTTTGTCTTCTGAAGTTTTATTTCAAGAAAAACCTTGAGCAAGGATTTAAGTTGTGAAATTGGGGTGTTTCATGGTGTACACCTTTCCAAAATACGCTCAGTTTGTCTTTACTGGAAGAAAGCTGTCCCAGGTTTTGCTTCCTGTGAGGGATATTCAGTCTTATGCCAGTGGAATACTCTGAACAGAAATTCTGCAGTGTAAAATACATGAGAAAAGGTTGGTGTGGAACACTCAATACCAAATTCCTTTTATTTTTTTTTCCCTTCTCTGTTCCAGTATATATCTTTTTCCAAAAGATTTCTGAAGGTATTATAACACCACCTAGAGCTCGGAGAGGAATCTGTGCTCTACCGAACCAGTGCAGTGCTGTATGGAGTTGAGCATCTTGAAGTGCCTTTAGAAATAACAGGTTGTGAAAAGCTGTGGAAAAGCCAGGGTGCTGCTGTCTTGTAACAGAGCTAGACTGGAAGTAAGATGAAGCTATCACTGGGACTGAGTGCACGGCACGGCGTAGAGGCTCATGTGCTGGGCTGCCTAGCCCCGTGCCTGAGGTCCTGACTGCCAGTTGGTGGCACGTTCTAGTTTTCCCTCTTTCCATCTTCCGTATTCCACTGGGTGTACCAGTGCCACCAGGACCCCAAAGCCGTTCTCAGGTGACCAGGCTGTGGTTTGACAGAGTGGGACAGAGAAAAACCCTCAAACAATGAAGTTGCTCAGTGCTGAGCCCTTCTGAACAAGAAGAACAGTAAATGAAAGTTAACTCTTTTTAGTGTAAATACATTTTCATTACAGAAGAACTTATCTGAGCTCTTGATGGTAGAAAACAGATACATACAGGCATGGAACAAAGTGTTCACACCTTTAGTAAGTTAAGTAAAAACTTCATTACCTGTGAAGTCTGCATTTTTTTTCTCCTGGGCAAATATAGGGACATTTCTTTTTTACTTAATCCATTACTACCTGAGTAGATTCAGCAGGAGCAGGAATGTTTGTTCTTTGTAAAGCAGGCAATGGTTTTTCAGTGTGGAAAGAGAAAATGTAGTAACTCTGTGTAAATGTTGTGTATCAACAATAGTGGCAGACTTCTTTTAACATGCAAGCTCTTCTGTATTCTTGGGTTTATACTCTGCTAAATAAAATTATTTCTGCTTGTGCTGTCTGTAACCATTGGTTTTGGATGGAATAGTGCTCTTCTTTATCTTCTGCAAAGCTGGTTTGTTATGATGTACTGTACCAGGACAGTATCCTTTTCATAAGGTGTAAAAATAGCATGTTACAGTAGAAGACTCCACGTGTCTCTGTTGAGACTGCTGAAGTGTTGGTTCTTAGGTGGTTCTGTGGGAATGTAGACGTGGAAACCAATTTGGTGTGCATGCTGGTATCAGAGTCATGCCCTTCGTGTGTGAAGGGGCATGTGGTGGGCAAGAAGGGCAGGGTACCTCACCCCACGCCTGGGGAGAGCACAGGGGTGTCTGCCCCTGAATTCTCCCTGTTCTGTAGGAGGTAGGTGGGTGCTGGGTGGGCTCTGGCTCGGGGCAGCATCTCCTGGCTGCTGCCCCTGCCATACATAGAGGGTTAACGCGAGGCAGAGGCAGGGCTGTGTGGGTGGTGGGTGTGTGGGAACAGCAGCAAAGTCCCAGCCACGTGACAGAGGCCCCTCTAGTTGCTAATAGTTAATGGAATCAGAGCTGCGTTTGGTCAGTGACATTTTTCACAAAGAAAGCTTTCAAACCAGCATGCCTCTTGTGGGAATGAGCCTTAAATAATTCAGACTCCTAATACCTACTGATAATTCCTTTGAATTTGGAGTTGCTGTAATACAGTCCCACAGTAAATGGTCATTTGTGATCATCTGTAGATGGGAGAACAGATGAGTCAGTGAAGATGGTGACTGCTTTAGTACCTTTGTTTTGACAAAGGTGAAAACAGCAAACATGCCTTGTTCTTATTCCCCTGCTAGGCTTTTCCTTATTGTTTGCATAGGAATTGGGGAAACAAGGGGTTTGGAAGGTGATCTTGAGCTAGAGAAGTAATTAGAGGGAGGAAAATTGTTTCTTTCAGGAAACCGGAGTGTCTTACCAACCATTTAAACTTGTAGGCAGGGATGCATCTCTTATTTCATGGAGATTAAGATTCATGGAGGTATATTGGCATGTGCTGATTTGAATGGGAAACAGGCATCAAAGCCCCTGTTTGTACCTTAACCTGCTTGTTACAGCTCTTAAGCCTCAAAGTATTTTTTTTTAATCAGTTCCCAGATTATGAGGTTTGAGGACAAAAAAAAAAAATCACCTCTCTGCCCACAATCCAGTTCAAAGCCTAAATGTAAAAGAATAATAACAGGAGGGATAGGAAATATTTATTAACCTTTTTCTAATTGGTGAGATGTCTCGGGGAGCTCACATCGTACCTAAAAATTGTCAGAGTAGTTTAGCATTTTAGAATCTCTTCTCCAGGCCCCTTGGAGTTAATGAATGATCTCAATACATCACAATTGCTAATATGTCCAGGAAATGGTTTCCTTTGGTGATCAACACTTAGTCCCACTTTCTGGCCCAATTTGGGCTCACTCTGAGTGGACACTCTGTTCCATCCTTTATTTCTCCTGGTCACTGTCTTGGGTGGCTCCTGCCAGGTTGGGGTGATGGGTCCCTGGCAGAGATCTCTGCTCACAAAGGTGATTCAAGGTGTTCATCTGGCACCCTGGCTGCAAGTTCTTTGCTATCGAAACTCTGCAGCTTTTTCCAAACCATATTTTGAAGATGGAGTCAAAATATACGTAAAGAAATACTGTATTCATTTTGGGCTTTGACTAATGTTGTGGAGATACAAATCATTTATTTTACTACCTATAAACTGTTTCAGCACACTGAAGAAAAAGCTATGCTAATTTATATAGCTTTGACATTTTATAATTTTCATGATTTTTAGATAAAGGATTTTATATTTAAAACTTTAATAGTCTAGTCTGAGTTCATTTATCTTTAATTTTTGAAACGGGTAGAGTAATTCATAACAGTAATTTTATTCCTGTAATGTAATATTCACTTCAGTTCATTTGTGCATTAAAATTCCTTTAAGACCGTTATTAATGATTTATATAATGAAATGTCATATTAATCACAGAAGTTTTCACATTTTATTATTCTCTTCCATGTTAATACTATCTTTATGATCTCTATTAATGTTTTATATCCTCTAATTTCAATTATAAATCAAGAACATTTTCATGTTTTTGTTGGTATTTGCTTTTCAGGGGTGCCACCTTTAAAATTTTATGACTTTTTCTCCTACATATGCAGTATAAAACATCTTTATTCATATAAAGGTAGTTAATTATGTCTTTGTTTATAGTAAACTTTCATTGACAAACTTATAGTTATAATATTTCTTTTCAAGCTCAGAGACTAGAACGTCTGCGGAAAGAGAGACAAAATCAAATAAAATGCAAAAATGTTCAGTGGAAAGACAGAAACACTTCTTACTCAGGTAAAGAGAAAGATCTTCTATTTTCCTACTGGTTTCATTCCTGCTTTTGGTGGGTTACAGTGCTCTCAGTTTGTAGTTTTCACTTAGGCTTTCAAAGCGCAGAGGAAACACCAGGATGGTGTTTGCCTTCTGTTCCCAGTTGGGTGTTACTGGGGGGTGATGTGCCACCGGCGTCTCGGTTGGTTTCCGCTACAACTGGGGTGTTCCAGTTATTGCTGAGGGCTGAGGAGAACAGAAACGCTGGCAGCCTGGTCTGGGGGTCTGAACTGATTGGGGTGTAAGGCATCATGGCACTGTTTGTGTGGTCTGTGGTCCTGGGGCATCACGCTCTTCTCAGGTTCTGTTTTGGGGAGTTGGGCACGGCACGAGCCCAGCTCCTGATGCTGATGTGAGGAGCACAAGGAACAGCTCGTGGCTTGCTCAGGGGTGGATGGTTGCCAAGTGCAGGATGGCTTTGGCCGTGGCCGTTACCGTGTTCCAGCTCTTCCCAGTGCTGCTTGGTCTGCCCGATGGGAGTAGGAATTTCAGAGCGGTTGCTTCTGCAGAATGCTTTTGTGCTGCTTTTCCAGGAGCATCTTCAGGAATGCTGTGTATATATGCCTGCTCAAAGCATGGCAACTGCTGCCTTGGCCTCTCTAGCCTTTGGAAAACCAGGCAGCCCTGAGTTCTCACAAAATATGCTATTCTTTATTTTTATTTTTTTAACTGCATAATTAAGTGTTTCTGACTGGATGCTCTACATGGTTTAAATTGCAATATATGAAATGAAAAATCTGTTTCAGTTCTCTCATTTTATAACTCAAGCTGGTATCTATTCCTGTTGCATTTGACACACATTCAAACCTTTGTATGGTCTGTCATGCCTACTTCTTTCAAAATTTGTGCATATCTTAATGAGGTCCCTGTGTAATCTCCTTTTTCCCCTAAATCCTTGTATCTTCCTGGCTGTCACTTGCAGAACCTTCTCCAGCTCTATAATATCTTTTTTTTTGGTGGAGGAGTGAACAAAGCTGCTCACAGGAGCCACACGGTTGCACTAATCCCTAGGACGCTCTTCAGCTGTGTTTGATACCTCTATTAGCGCATTCTGAAGTGGTTTTGCCTTTCCTCTTCTGTAAGCAGAGCTGTAGGTTTTAAAGTTTAATCTACCATAACCTCCAACTCTCTTTGCTCAATATTTTATAGCGTTAGACCGATGATGATGCAATTCTCTTTCTTCCTTATCCCTGGCTGTTTGCCTTTCCTTACGCTGACTCGTGCCGGGCTCCAGCCTCCTGCAGGGCTGCTCTGGGGGGGGGGTTGTTCACCCACCTGGGCTGCACCAGGATGGGGTTTAGCCCTCTTACCTGCTGGACCCAAAGACTGCCATCTCCCAACCAGCAGCACTGGAGGTGTCCCACTCAGCACGGATGTGCCAGGGCTGCAGGCAAAGGGTTCAGTCCCTCCCTGCTGAGGAAGAAATTTAAATAGAAAATAAGGGAGTTACATAAAAACTCCAGGCACTCGGCATCTCTTACTGGCAGAGCTGATTTTCCTTCTCTGCTTAGTCACTGAGCTGTGTGCTCCTCACGGATTTGCATGAAGAGCAGCACAGTAGGAAGAGGCCAGGACAAAGAGGAGCCCTCAGCGGTACCCACCGTTTCCTGTGTGCCTGCAAGGCTTTGTCTGATCTCTAGGGTGACCCCAACATCCCTGCGAAGGCAGTGAGAGAAATAGCTGCTCTCATGGGGGAGGCAGTTGGTTACCATCTTCTGATGGTGCTTAGCTGAGGTTCAGAGCCTGTGGGGACAGTGTTGGGTTGGTGTGACACCCCAGCTCCAGGGATCCCTGTATGGACAGTGTCAGGTTGGTGTGACACCCCAGCTCCAGGGATCCCTGCCTGGCCGAGAGGGAAAGCCCCGCAAGAGTATCCATGGGCAGATACAGAGTCAGCACTTGGGCCATCTGGCAGTTGAGGTCTTCTGATCCCCATGCTTAATTACTGCTCCTGAAATTAAAGGACACTAGCCAGGATGAAGGGGAGTGAGGCACGAGTCATTCTGTGTATGGAAATGAGAAATAAAAAAAAGAGTATTTCCACTCACTGGGGCTCTTTGCCCACTGTGATGAGCTGAGTGGTTCTCCTTGTGGGGAGTGAGTTTGAAGGGTGAGGTGGCAGCAGGATTCGGCTTGGAAAAGAAGATCTCCACGTGTTTGGAGTTGGTTAGGGTACGGCAGGGGTACCTGCCTGCCTGGCAGTGGTGGCACACAGCAGAGGGCTGGGGTTTTGGTCTGCGGTGCCACCAGCTCACGTCACCCCTTGGGGCATCACTGCAGCGTTAGAGCCAGGCGTGGATGGGTGTGCCAAAGGGGGCTCTATTATAAAATGCTTGGTGTTTTCAGGTGAAAGCACCAAATGAAGTGTTGTGTTTACATCTGAGATGCTCCCAAATGAACAAAGGTAAAATGTAAATTAACTATGTAAGGAGGGAATCCTTTAAAAGCCTTGTGCTTGGCCCCTCTAAAATAACTCGTGTAGCTGAGAAAACCACAAAGGTGAACAATAAATGTAACACAGACTAATGGCAAAAGCTTGTTTTAATTAGGAATTTCAAACTGCACACTTAGAGCCAGCTTAATGTAAAAATATGAGACTTTTTTCCCTGCGAGTTGAAAATATTTTTGGAATGTTTTTAATTGGAGGTCTCTCAGCCCGAGTCTCTCAGGAGTTATTTGACATAGTCAATGGAAGATCTATCATCTTCCAGCTTTTTACCTTTTTTAGAAGGTTTTGGGTTCCTCTTCATTAATTAGTTGAATTTTCTGAAATTACAGCCTTTTCTGTGAAAAGACAACTGTCTCATCCAGCTGAATTTACAATCCTACTGAATTTATTATTACTTAAAAGCTTCAGTCATGTGAGATTTGACTTGAGTAAAAGCTATACAAAACTCAGAGCAAAACAGATGTCACACTAATGAATGCAGAAGAGTTCTTGAGATCCTCTTTTTGCATCCCAACAAAGAGAACAATAAACAAGTCATCTGAACATTTCCCTAGAGACAAAGCTTAGGTAGAAGGTAAGACTGACTTTTTCACTTGGAGCAATAAGCCTTTATATTGAGTTCCAAAGGGCACAGTACTTTCCAAATACCCAAGAAATACCAGTTGAGGGTAATACTCTAGCATAACTGTAATTGAGTTTGGGGTTTTTAAACAGAGATAAGCATGAAAAACCAGAAACCTAATGGAGCTTAGGTTGCCACATTTAGAAAGGATTTAATCAGGCTTTTTTGGTTAATCGCAGCCTTTCACAAGACTGTTGGGTATCTCTTAGTGCCAGTATTCAGCATTTTTGCCAACTGTCTGAATTTCCAGGCAATCTGCTGATAAAAATAAACTGAGCTTTTGACTAGTTATAATTTGACAAGTTTTAATTTTGGACTTTAAGAAATTAACCAACCCCCTGCAGCTCGAGCCCCAAGTCCTTCTGCCTTGGAGGTGGCTTCATTTCCCTGGAGAAGCAGCATGGAAATGTTGGAGTTGAGAGAATCCAAAGGACGAGTGTGGAGCAGAGCAGAGCTGGGCTGGGAGAGCTGGCACTGGCTCTCAGCTCGTGATTGATGGAGTTCAGGGTTCTTCCTTCCTAGAGCAGATGTGGGAAAAACTTGTCCAGATTCCGTCACAGTTTCTTGCAGATGAGACCCATTGGTACAAGTATGCTAACACACCCCAGGCTCTGTCCTGATTTTAGTGTCCTTCTAACACAAGAAGCCCGAATTTTGATTTATTTTTTGTTTTGGAAGCATGCCTGTAAATGGTGAGTGCTGTTGTTGCTAGAAACTCAGGTGTGCAGTCTCTCCCTGTGAAAAGAGCTGCTTGTGGGAGGCTTTTCTGCTCCTTCACAGAGTACACAAAGAACTCAGGAACTCTTCTCACCTTTGTTTTTAGAAAGTTGGGGTTTTTATTGTCCAGACTGTTTATCTGGAAGGGTGTTTTGAAGTTTGACTTTTTTTTTTGGAGAGGAAACCTTATCCAGTCTATCAGGAGAACTAAATCCAAACGAATCACTCCTTTGGATCAGATGTGGTCCTGAGCAGACTGCTGACAGCACAGCGACATTATCATAGTAATGGGGTAGCATAATGTCCTGTAAAATAGTGTAATATCCTGTGTTACAAGCTCAGTTTGAAGTGCTGCTGCATAGCACATTATAGATGTGTAACCAGTTCTTTGTGCAGCAGAACAATAAGCAGCAGTTACTGCTTAGCAGAAGGTGGGCAAGCAGAAAGACCAGGAACACGTAACTCTGTCACTGAATCTTGATTTTCTTCATGACTCCAGTGGATTTTGCAGCGATCATTTCCTTTCTCCATATGGGAAAATTCCTCTTTTCCTCAGCACAAACAGAGGAATCATTCAGCCTTCTGGTCTTTTCATGTCTTTGGGTGGCAGAAGCGTGGTGGTAAATTCTGCCCCTCTAAAGCACTTGTTGGTTTCTGTGTTGGGTTTTGTTCTCCTTCTCACAATGTTGCCTGACCGTGGTAACCAGGAGCCTCTGTACACATCCCACTACAGTTACTCCCATCTCTTTTCTGATCTACAGCAGAGGAGCTGAGCTCACTATTTGAAAAAAAGAATTTCAGAGTCAAATCTCCATGTTCTGGGAAGCAGTCAATACTGTCTGTGCGACTGGAGCAGTGTCCCCTGCAGCTGAACAACCCCTTCAACGAGTACTCCAAATTCGATGGCAAGGTAAGTGGACCAGGTGCTGTTCTCTCACATCCAGGTGGTCCCTGAGCTGAAGAGGATGGGCTTTAGGCTTCTTGTGTGCATCTATTTACTTGTTCAAGTATTAATTAAGCTTTATAATAGGCCATTAGTTACTCTAAAGTGGTTATTTAGAAACATGCTGCTTTCAGTCTTAGATGTAACGGTTCTAGGTTCAGCAGCACCTTCCCTCCCATTTTCAGTAGGAAATCATGTCTCACCATCAGACACGCCTCATCTTGCTGTTTTCTCCAGCAGGTTGGTTAAGGAAGCATTTAGTGTGGCAGTCTCAGGACATTCTCTGCAGGGTTGGGGGCGAGACTTTGTAGAAATGATTGGTTATTTGACATTTAAAACAAAATAAATCCATCCCAGCACTTGCTGCATATTCCATGATTTCTGCTGTCTTTATCCTCTAAATGCTCCAGTGAGAGTGGGAAATGCCCTGTCACTTTTGAGGGTGGGAAACTGGAGCATCGATGGGTCAGTATCTTGGGGGGGGGAGAAGGACCAAAGGATCTAGTTCTGCACAAGCACTCATTGGTGTGACAGATGTGATACATGGAGGAGGCTCGTGCCAAGCCTGGTAGGTCAGATTCATTCCTTGACTGCATTCAGTTCAGGAGCTCACATCTGATACTGCTCAGAGCTGTGGATAACTGCCTTTCCTTGCATGCAGCTTAGTTACTTTGTGTTGTCAATTGTTTTTCTTTGTCACAAACTCCAGAAACCGAACTATAAACATTGATGTGACGGATCGGTGTCATATTGTTCCAAAATAATTATAAATACTGTGCAGATCTGTTTTCTGCTGGATTTGTTTGTGGAGTCTCCTGTGGGAGTAAGGAGTTTGAGCTTCATTACCATTGTGATGGAAGAATTTCATATTCTGTTAAGTATTCTTAAAGTGGAAAGTCAGATAGGCAATTCCACTAGTGTGTCTAGAAGTATTCAGACTATTTGTGAATCAGTAGCTTAAGCTGTCAAGCCCACATCACAAATGTATCCTCTACTACTACATAGGAAGTATAAAATAATGGTAATTAGTGCTTACTCAGTTTTTTAAAAATTCTGACCTGGGTAATAGATGATAGCAGCACTCTGATGCTGACACCACCAAGATGCCTTTCTTCTAATCTGCAAGCTTGCTGTCCTTATGTCATGAAATCTCATGTAACATGCACTTCCAGCAGCCATGCAGAGAGGAAGGAAAAAGGAAATAATCCTTTATTAAGAGAAATTCATTGTAATTCAGTGGTCTCCCAGGCTACCTGCTAGATTTTTTTCTCAGAAACTTGAGGAACTTAAGCGTGTTTCCTTCCCACTTTGTATTACTGTATTTAACAGGATTTATAGTTCCACTCTAATGAACATCTTAATTTTTATATTTGAAAGCCTAATACATTAGGGGGTGTCTGATGCATTTAAAGGAAACTGCACTGTGTGTAATAGGTTGAGCTATTAGGGAAACACCTCAGCGTTCCTCAGTTGGGCTGTGCAGGGTAGTACTAACGAGCTCAGTTGTGATTTAGAAATCAAACTCCCACTTTAACTCTCCAGAGTAACCCAAGTGGCATTTTGTTACAGTATCCTCTCTATATTAATTTTAACAGGGTTTTTTGTATCACTCTGGTAAGTTTGTCAGTAGTACCCTGATAAAACTTACTCTCTGCACTTCCATAAGCATTGTTTATTTTTAACCACAGCCTCCACCATCTGAGATCCAGGAGGATCGTTACAGTTCAGAACTGAGTTATTTTACTTACTTCACTTTGTTGTGTTTGCAGATGTTAATGTAAACCAGAAAACATCCACATTTTAAAAATTATCTTTAATGAAATATTGTAGGTCTCACATTTATTTTTATTGATAATAGATGAGCAGTATTTTTCACATAAATACAATTATTTCAGGGAATAGTGCATGACTTATTTACATAATTAACAGAGCTGCATATCTCTTGGGGAAATGGTGCATAATTGGGGAGAGGCAGGGGGGATGGGGAGGGGCTAGGGGCCTAATTAAACATGTCTTAAAAAAAACCCTACTTAATTATGTATTTACTCCAGGGATCCCAGTGGCTCTGAAATCTTGAGGATTCTAACTAGGCCTTTGGTTTACATCTCTATAGGGGAGTTCTGGAAGGCGGGTTCAGCCTGCTGGGGAACACACAGTGCTGTGGTTCAGCAGCAAAGCCGGAGGAGAGCCTCTTTGTGTGTGTGTGTGTGTGTGTGTACTCACTGCCTTCTGAGTTGCTTTAACTGTCTGGGAATTCAGCTCCCTGACCAGCCTGAAATCAAATAAACCCATTCTCTGAGTGTCCTTCCCCCCCTCCATCTGATGCATTGTTTAAAGGAATCAGTTCAGAGTGAGTGTGTCGCATCCGTGTCGCCAGCCGAGCCCGTTTGTTCAGACACTTCTGCCCTGCAGGTGTTTGCTGCCAGATTTAGTGTCTTTTTCATAACCACTTCTGCAATTTTATGAAATAATAAAATTTTAAAGCACTCTAATTTCTTCTTGTTCTGATCACTTAATTATCAAAATAGTAGAGAATATGGCTTGTGAAGTGTGAGTGCAATGGAAGCATCCTAATCAGCTCAAGGATTCAGGTCATCCTTGTCCCACAGCTGCACAGGACAGACCCGTGTCCTTGGCATACGCTGGGTAACGCAGCAACTGCTCTTGGCTGCTTCTTCAGGGAGTTTAAGTACACCCAGCCCCTGGTTTGTACATCACGTGGGTTCTACATCTCGGAATAAACCTTGAAAACTCTTGCTAAGAGTGTTGTTAGAAGAGATGCCTTTAGCTGTTTATAATGACTTCAGTTGTCAGTTGTGTAGATATTTACTTGAAGGCTTAAGAAATCAGTGGCCAAATTGATTTTTCCTTTATCTGCATGTGATGAAATGATCCATTTTATAGGTAACTCCAGGTATATAAGGTGCTGCTCACAGAATGTGCAGAATCAGACTTTGGTGACTTATTGTACCAAATCGCTGACTTTTCCCAAGTTGGGAAAATCAGGCTGACTGTAACCATGACTGCTTGTTGAAAATAGAAGCTGTACAGAAGTCTAGCTTTTCTGACCTCAGAAGGTGTTTGTTAGTTTACCTGGCTCCTGGAGAGAAGATAAAGAGAAACAGGTCAGTGTGATTTTTTTTTGGCTGGACAGGTGCTAAAAATGCTATTGGGAGGAACGGAACCTCTGTGTAGTGTTACAGGGCTTCTTGTGGCTGATTCTGGTAATGGGTTAAAACCCAACAATTTCTCTGGTAGCGACTGTTTTAAAAAGGATGCTGTAGAAAGCATGGGGGAAGGGATAATTCATGAGTGCTAATTGCTTGGCTGTTAATTTTCATAAGTGTTGATAGAAGCAGTTCCTTAAATTAAACTTTGTTTAAAATGTATCAAGGGAAATATTCCACAATGTCGGGCCTGAAGTGAAAATTAATATGAATGCTGTGGCAATTAACACGTACTGGTTAATAGCTTTTAGCAGCATTTTGGGATGATAGTCCTTAAATACATTTTTGCATGCTGCTCTTGTTTCAGTCTTGTTTGACTGTATGTCTGGATAATCACGAACAAATGTTTTCCACAATCTCCAGTATTAAATAGCTTTCCTAAAAGAAAG